>WEIV01018135.1:22135-118602 GCA_013390005.1 Calyptomena viridis
AGCGCCGGGCTCCCAGCGCCGGGCCCCGGGTGCGGGCCGGGCAGGGCCGGGCAGGGCTCTGAGCCTCTGCTGCCCGTCGGGTGTGCAGGGACCCCTCCGGGAGCGGGGAGGAAGCAGCACCCGCGGAACATCCCGGAGGAACCGGCAGCGCGACCCACACCCGGCACCAGCTCCGCTTCCCCGAGGTGACCCTGTCCCTCGGCTTCCCTTGGCCACTCGTGACCGGGCTCTCCCCAGCACGGCCATGTGTCCCTGAGGCAAAAAAGCCGAGGTCCTGCCGAAATGGGGAACGACCCCTGCAGGGCGAGGGGGGATGAAAGGGCACGACATACAGGGCACGTAGTGGCACAGGGACTTGGGTTTGGGCTGGGCTTTCCAGGATGCTCAAAGAGACAGAGTGATCTGCCGGGGCTGATGGGGCAGCGTCCAGATTTGGGCCATTTGGTCCCCGCCAGTTCATTACTGGGTAAACTGTCCTTCCCGGACAGAGGGCGGCGGGAGCTGGCTCACCGGAGCACGGACCCAAGTCTCCCTCTCCTGTCGCGACCCCCCAAAATGCAAACGAAACTGCGGAGCGTTTTCCCCCGGGACGTGGTGAGCTTTGGCCGAGGACATGCTGACCCGGCCCGGCCCGGCGAGCATCCCCTGGGAGCAGAAAGAATTCCCGACTTTCCCTGAAAATTATCGGGTCTTCCCCGAGGGGCGATCCCAGAGCTTATACAAATATTTTTCACCCCTATTTCTTTTGTCTGAGCAGGTTTATGCTGGGTCCGAGGTGACCAGCGGTACAAGTGCAGAGGGTGCAGCACCGCCGCTCTCCCGGCAGTCGCTGGGGGCAGAAAAAACGGACCCTCCCCACAAAAACCCGAGTCCCAACTTGGGAAAAAATAACTAATATTCCAAGGCGACCTTTCCATTTGCTGTAATTACCGCCAAACTCATTCCTCTAAATTAAATGCTGCAAGTGATTTGAATCCTTGTAAAGCAAAAACCAAGTTCCATCGAATTAGTTGTAGCCTGCCTGCTTTCCCCAGTGACTGCATCTATTAACATTATAATCTCAAACACCATTTTTTATGTAACACTATTGTTAGTAAATCAACTCCTCAGGTCCACAGAGACGCTGACCTCTGTCAATTCAGTGAAAGTGTAATTATCTCCCCGAATCTTGGACAGATTTAAGAGATTACATTTCAACTAAATCTATATCAATGCTAATTTTTTCCAGACTCCAGGTGCTAGGCACTCCGAAATGGTGTTTCTGCCCAGCAGAATGGGTTGCAAAGAGGAGAGGGCTTGCTGTGTAGAGGGCCAAAAGAAATGAAGCCCCCATAAAATTATACCTATTTTTTGCTACAAAACCTGGTTCTTGTATGGCAAAGTTAAACAAAGCAGCTATGCTAAATTAGCGTTAAATAAAGGCTAGTTTAATGCTCGGTTACAGTCAACTGGTGTATATTTGATGGCTAATTGTCTATCAAAATTAAAAAGAAAAGAACAAATGATTCGTTATAAGAAGGTGTTAAAAGCTTCGACAAAAGGACATTTCACAAATATAGTATCTGTGGATGGCGAATTGTCCTTTTGAAGCTTTTTTAATGTACTAAAGGCCTGGGACTCCCTAGATATGAATAATGGGGAGAAACGCGCCCTTTTATTCCGAAAGAGTCTCTTTTAAACTAGTCGCTCTAATAAACCGGCAAGGACAATATTCCGGGAGGAACGGGAACCGCGTTGCTGTGATTTCCGAGGGCCACTTAAATAAATAATGCCCCGGCAGTAAAAAGGCATTTAAATGTTATTTGGTTTGCGCTTAAAGAGACCTAAGCGCCTTCCCGGCGGAGAGCAGCTCTCACTTGCAAATCAACCCATATCAGCAGGGAGAAAACAGTATTTGCAGGGCTGCGGGGACGAGGATTGGGACGAGGATGGATCCTGCTTCGGTGCCCCGCGGCCAGGCGAGGTGCAGGGCCGCCCGCCCTGCATTTATTGCTTTATCAGAGTAATAGGTCAGGAAATATTCCACGGAGGANCGGGCGCGGAGCGCTGCGCAGCCGCTCCGCGCGGGGAGGGAGCGGGTCCGCGCCCCCGCGGAGGGAGTGCGGGAGAGCCGGAATATGCAAAAAAGCCCCGACTAAATCATGCAGCAAGAACGACAAACCGTCTGGAAAATGGACCCACGGAGCAGCAAGAATGTACTTTTTTATCTTTGACAACTTGTGTCCTAAAGAAACTATCTTGAAGATAATTGAAATGATTACAATTCATTGCTGCCTTACTTTGAGTAAGAACAGTCAAATAATGAAATCTTAGTAATACAGCAAAAATTTAATTTACATTACACCACTGCTCGAAATTTCCCTTTTTCTCTCCCCCTTTTTTTATGCCTAGCTTCCCCTAGAAAATTTGTGCTTACACATAGTTCTGCACTTTGTTGTATTATTCCTATTTTCGGGGTGATTTCCCATCCTGTGTCTCCCTTGCTCCTTTAGAAATTGTCTCTGAAACTTCCAGATGTGGGGTGAGGGGAATCTTCCAGAAGGAGATTACCCCAAGAGGCAAGGAGGGATCCCCAAACTAAGTCCATCAAGGCCGGGGAGGTTGCTGCAGCCCGAGAGGAGATTTTGGCTAAACACCCCCTTTCACAACTGCCTCCGGTGACTAGCAAGGTGCCCCCCCATCAGGGTCTGTCCCACCCGGGGCGAAAGTGATAATTCATTTTTGGAAGCTGTTGTGGGACTCAGTCCCTGTGGGTTGTTATTATTACTACTACTACTATTATTATTACTACCATTTCAATATCACTATTACTGTTATTATTACTATTTATTACTATTTTCACCAGAGAAACGGTTCCCAGAAGCTGTAGGGTGTCCCTAGTGATGTGGGGGGTTTGGCTGAGGTGGTTTTTGCCAGAGTTTTGGGCTGGGGGAAGGGAGAAGGGCTCACCCACCCTGGGAAATGTGATGGAGCCAGGGCGACCCGGTGCCCTCCAAGGTCCCCCCCAGTCCCCCCTGGCTCTCCTCAGCCTCTCTCGCAGTTATTGGTTGTGGTGCTGCCCGGGATGCCCGAGCCCCTTTTCAGCCTCTCACCTCGCATATTGTGTGGGAGGCAGCCTGCCTTTTAATTCAAGTCAGAAATGGACCAGGATACATCCTCAATGCAACTAACTGTTTCTAAAAAAAAGACCATCTGGTAATTGNGATTGGGACGAGGATGGATCCTGCTTCGGTGCCCCGCGGCCCTGCATTTATTGCTTTATCAGAGTAATAGGTCAGGAAATATTCCACGGAGGAGGGAGGGAGCGAGACGGAGAGATCCGCAAAAATTAAGAGGAAAAAGTGGTGAATCCAACCAACCAAAAACCTCTTGTGCGAAGTTAATTCAGGAGGATGGCGGCGAAGCGGGGGCTGGGGCAGGGTCAGCCCCGCCGGCTNATTATTCCTATTTTCGGGGTGATTTCCCATCCTGTGTCTCCCTTGCTCCTTTAGAAATTGTCTCTGAAACTTCCAGATGTGGGGTGAGGGGAATCTTCCAGAAGGAGATTACCCCAAGAGGCAAGGAGGGATCCCCAAACTAAGTCCATCAAGGCCGGGGAGGTTGCTGCAGCCCGAGAGGAGATTTTGGCTAAACACCCCCTTTCACAACTGCCTCCGGTGACTAGCAAGGTGCCCCCCCATCAGGGTCTGTCCCACCCGGGGCGAAAGTGATAATTCATTTTTGGAAGCTGTTGTGGGACTCAGTCCCTGTGGGTTGTTATTATTACTACTACTACTATTATTATTACTACCATTTCAATATCACTATTACTGTTATTATTACTATTTATTACTATTTTCACCAGAGAAACGGTTCCCAGAAGCTGTAGGGTGTCCCTAGTGATGTGGGGGGTTTGGCTGAGGTGGTTTTTGCCAGAGTTTTGGGCTGGGGGAAGGGAGAAGGGCTCACCCACCCTGGGAAATGTGATGGAGCCAGGGCGACCCGGTGCCCTCCAAGGTCCCCCCCCACTCCCCCCTGGCTCTCCCCAGCCTCTCTCGCAGTTATTGGTTGTGGTGCTGCCCGGGATGCCCGAGCCCCTTTTCAGCCTCTCACCTCGCATATTGTGTGGGAGGCAGCCTGCCTTTTAATTCAAGTCAGAAATGGACCAGGATACATCCTCAATGCAACTAACTGTTTCTAAAAAAAAGACCATCTGGTAATTGTCTTCCTTTAGATCTTCCCTTAATTATGCTTTTAATTAAAGATGGTTCAAGGCATTGGACCACATGAAGGGCAGTAATTACAAATTACATTACAAACCCAACAGATGTAGCTCTATCTGCTGGGAAAAAGGTACTGGAATAAAATTTGACTAAACTTTAGGATAAATTAATCCGCTGCCTTGAGAACAGAAGCACATTTTTTATTATGCAGACTCTAGCCAGGATTTAAGTTCTCTGTCATGATTGTTTTCATATTTCTTTGACATCTATTGATTTGGAGGCAGCTGCAAGGCTTTGTCACAAGAGAGAAGAGCAGTCACAATATATTAGCTTGATGGCATAACTCGAATATGAGTAGGAAGGATAGAAACATGACAGGGAGCCACGTGACTGAGTGATGGGTCTCCAACAAAATAAAGAAATTAATTTTTAATAAAAAGCCTTAAAAATATCACAGCCAGTGCAACAGCAAGGGGAACGACAGAACTCGTTAATTATCGAGCGTTGGAGCCTCTGAAATTTACCCCTGAAGACTAAGAAGGGACAGGCTTTTAATTCCCAGTTAGGACTTGTGCATCGAACGGAAGTCACAAGAAGCAAAGCTGGGCGCTCTGGGCTGGAGCCCACCCTGCCCTGGCAGCCAGGCCCGGCCTGGGGATATTAGGGCACCCGGGCACTGCGGCAGGGTTCCCCTTCCCCGACAGGCGCTGGGAATGAGCATCACGGTTTGTCCATGATCTGCTCAAAGGCAAAACTCTGAAACCCCAAGTGGAGTTTATACCAAGCCCCCTCGGTTAGCGGATGCAAAGCAATGCAGACCCGATAGCCTCTGTAATGAAGGAAGGCAGTGCAGGCTCAAAGATTTCCAGAGGGAATATGGCCCCGCTAATCTGTGGTCACTGATGGCTCCGGATAAGCTACTTGTGATGCATATTGCGGGGCTGCAGGAAGGCAGGCGTATGAAGTCTTTTAAAATGACCTGTTTTGAAGGGGCTGGCTGGCACATCGGGAGAAGATGAAGAGACTATGGGCGTAAGGTTTTACAAAACCCACTTCTGGTTCAGTGGATAAAGACATCATTGATGATCAAGGGGCTGTTTTTAAGTTTACCTCCAGTTCAAAGAATGCACCTCTCCTGCATTTTGCCAAAATCCTGTGCTAAATGTATAACTGGGAGCTCAAAGTATTTGAACAGGTTTGGGCAAGGTTACAGAATTTCCCTGTCTGAGGGAGGCTGTTTGTTAAAAGCCGTCATTGAAGTCAAGCTGGAGAGCGGGGACAGTGAAGATTCACATGTCAGACGCTCCATCAGACCATTAAAAAGAAATTAAGTTGGGACGTTTTGTCTTCCCCTCTCCCAACTCCACCTTTGTGTGAAAAGCACAACAAAAATCCAGACAGCGCCTTAATGTGGGGGGTGTCTCCTCTTCAAGCCACAACACAGTCTGAGATGCCTTCAACATCTCTTGAAGGTGAAATTGGACACAGGAGGCCTTGGGTGTTCAGAGTTGTCCCTGTAACCCCGACACCTTGCTGATGGTGGGAGCAGGGCATGGACACCCTGAGTGTGTGGACTGAATGCACGCAGTGTCCTATCCTGTCTCTGGCTTCCCTCTCACACACACTAGTAGTGGTGTTCTCTCTCTCCTGCCTTGGCCTGGATTTCCAGTGTGTCTCTGCTTAGCTGGGGATGACAGGACCTGGCCCAGCTGCCTTCAGACCCCGAAGATGCTGCAGCACAAATCAAAGACAGAGTAACGCACACGCACATCCCTTGCACCCGACCGCAGCCGTACATTCACACTTTCACACACCCTCTGTTCATAGTGTCACTTTTTTCCTTTCTGAGGAGTGCTGGCCCCTGTGAACGTCTAACCAATTTCTTACCAATTTCTGGATTTCATCCTATGTGTGGTGGAGGAATATGAGCAGATTCTCTTGGCTTCTTGTGGCCCTCGTGTCAGGAAGGTGGTTATTTGGACAGACCCTTTGAATGGCTCTTAACCAGCTGACTCAGGGCTTCCAGTAATGCTGTGATTTGTGATTGCCCAGTGTCACTAGGTATGGTCACACAAGGCAACGTGCAACACATTACAGTTCCCAGAGTCCCATTTCATTTCAAATTGGACAAACGTAAGGGTCCTCTATTCGTTCAAATGTTACCCTTGTGTTTTGCTGTAATTTCCCATTTTCTAAAAGTGACCCTGATGACAAAATTCCATTATCAGAAAAGCAGAATGATTTCAGGTTTAAAAATGAGGTTACTGTGAAAATTACATGTGTTATCCAGGAAAAACCTATGTATGTAATGTAATTGGTCAATATAAGATTGTAGATACTCCTGAAAAGCTCGTACTGCTTATTTATACAGAACTTTTTGTACATATTTGCATATCAGCAAACAAAAACTTCTGCCCCAGATTGCAATAGCGCTTTTAGATCAGATAAAATATAGAATATTGATTTATTTAAATCTATTAATATATTTGTATCTGTATATTGTGTTTATATCTATATTTTGTATTTATATCTATATTTTGTATTTATTGTCTATACTTATATTATACATGGAATACAAATATATTTAAAAAAACACAAATCTAGAATATATTTATATTCTATACAGAATAAATAGAATCTAGATTTTTATAATACTTAATTTCTTTGTGATTTGATTGCTCTGCCTATGGCCCCATGTGTCGCCATTCAGAAAGGATGCAACATGTTACCAGACAAATGTTTCTTTGTGAAATATGTGAAAGACTACAGATGTTTAACTGATCTGCTGGGTAAATCTCAGAGCCTTTTTGGTGACGTGGTCTGCACTTGTTTACATAGCAAGTAAGCAAGTGAAGCGTGCTTTTCTCTGAGTTGCAAGCCTTGCCAGATATAAAGTTAAAGCCACATATACAGCTCTGCCTTTCACACGTCTGACCCAAAGCTCTCTGATGTGATGGACAAATTCCCAGGTCCACGTGATATGGTCACTAGGCTGAAATCACAGCTCATACAGTGCATGATGGTGTTTATGTCAATAACTGAACACCACACGTTTTGTTTCTGTTCTTCTTTTGTGATCTAAACTAAGCAATGTTCCCCCCTATTATAGTCTAAAATTGAGCTTTTTCTTGAAAAACAAGAGTCCTTATAACTATTTAGTGTGGAGACTGTACAGTCTGATGACTGAGTTATGTGTTTCTGGGTTTGTGCCCGGTATGTTGGGCAGGGATTGAAAGCAGAGAGCAGACCAAGTGTGTGGAGGAGCCTGTGTCTTTAACAGCGCATCTGCAGCCGCGATCGCTATTCACGTGTGAATTGTATTTCATGCAGCAATGATGGTGCATAAACTAGCAGTTTCAGAGGTGTAGAGTAGATGCAATAATGCTTTTTGTGCAGAAGAGCCTACCTTGGAGTCTCTCTAAGCTGATGTTGTCTGTGGAGGGTCATGAGTTGGGAATGTCTGCCTGATTCACAGCAGCAAAGCCCGGCTCTGCAGGTCAGTCTAAGTGACCAGAAAATCCTCCTGTAAGGCTGCAGAAGGGTGCACTTTGTGAAGCCATGTTTTTAAAATGTGTATAGATGGAATATTATCTTTTTTTCTCCAGTTTTGGCGACAGATTGTCTCAATTACATATTGTCTTAGCAAACAAAGGGTGAGAAAATATTATCTCCAAGCAGAACAGAAGCAAATTTAACACTTCCAAAAAGAACTGACGATTACTTTTCTGGGCATAGCAATGTCATGTTTTTAAAGCATAATATTTTATAGTTCAGTCCCTGTTAGATGTTTGTGTTATCATTGTATTCAGGGTATAACTTGTTCAGAGGTAACAAATTCATCTGTGGTGGGTCAGATACTGAAAGCTTTACTTAGAGACTGGAAAACTGCCCATTCTGCACCTATGCCAGCATATTACTTCCAGTTAGGTTTGGCAATAGCTGAAAATTTGGGCAAAAGAAGAATATACACTCATATATTCATCTTACAATAAGTGGAGAAAACTTGAAGGCGCTGTGGCATCTGGAATGACAGAAATAGCCCCTGACAACAATATCCAGGGTATTTGAGAGAATTTACAGTAATTCCAAATTATATCTATTTCACAGCTTTTCTATGTAATACCTAAATACCTCCCTCGTCTGTGTGTGTGTATTAAATCTTACATATTAGCTGAAATCTGAACATTTCTTCATACTTTTGAACCTTTTTTTTCTGATTAGTTTAAAATTGAGAAGTTGGAGTCATTGGTAGGAATTTTTCCCTGCTTTCTTTAGCAAACTTCTTGGTTGTCCTTAGCCAGTGAGTTGCAAACCTTTGCTTGTAAACATTTGCATTGCACTGAAGTTCAGTTACATAAAACATTGTGTAAGTGTGTACCTTCAAAGGACCCTGTGTGTGTTTGTGCCTTCACACACCTGCAGACATGGCCCCTCAATTTTCTGGGCCTCTCAGAAAGAGAGAATCTCTCTGTTTGTTACAAGGACACATTTATCAGTTTATAACCTGCTTTGGGGCAAGTATGTCAAAGGGATAACACACACATGTAAATTCCAGATGAAGATACATCAGGACAGGAATTTTTTCTGCATGTCCATTCTTACAAACAAGATTTACTGATTGGCACTGAGAGCCAAATGCTTCTTTCAGATCGCCATGTCACCAAACCCCACCAGGAATGGTAGCTGTGCTTGTACAATGCAAGTGGATTCCAAGACAAGGCAAATTTGGGGCAAAGCAGGAAAGCTGGCAAATATTGAAACTGTTCTCCTTTTCTTGTCTTAGGGGAAAAAAAAATAATGGTGCTGGTCTGTCTGCAATTATCTGTCTGTTAATTAGTGGTGTGCACCACAACTGGGTTTGGAAGAACCCACACATGGACCTGAGTCTCCCCAGCTGAGCAGCAGCACTAGAGCTCTCTTTGCTTACATGGCTTCCCCAATGAAATCAAAAATCAAAAGCAAACCCCATCACTCAGGGACAACATATAGATTTGTCACAGTCCTTGGGGCACTGAGAATCTTAAAATCAATGACTGCATCACACTGATCCTTGTCTGTAGATGTCTCATCTGCAATAGATAAAGTATTGATAGGTTGCTTCATTTACTGAAGCATTTCGGATCACCATGTGGGAAGGCACAGTGCAACAGTAATTGCATTTTCTAGTATGAGAAATGGTTCTTAAGGAAGGCAAAGCCATGGCATTTGATGTGGCTGTAAATTGCTGCTACCTCCTGCCACATGTCTGAGCATACATTTGATTACGATATCTGTGCTACACACATTTTTGCAACAGCAACCATACACTGCTGATTCAAGCACTGGGTTGGAGAGACAAGTACAGATATGTGAGTATGTGTGTGTATAGACAGGGAGATAGTCTTTCCTGGAGATGTAAATTTCAAGTTTTTGATGTTGGTGTCTGACCACTGAATTCTCCAGGTACATATACCCAATTAATACTAAATAGTGTGATGTGAAAAGTCCCATGAATAGTCAAATCAGTGGGATGATTGAGATATTAAAAAAATTCAGGACTGTAATATTTTATGTGATACTTTATGAGCTGTAGGACTTTAGTAATAGTGGGGTTTGGGGGAGGAAAGGGGTTGTGGCCTGGGTATAAATTTCTTTGTGATTTGATATCGTTAATTACAAAGATTTAAAGGATACAGAGCAGCAAGAAAGTGCCACATGCATCAGAGATCTGTACTGATATAAATAATATGTGATTAATACTAACCATATCTGGCAGAACTGTGCATCATAGCTCAAAGCCAGATTTACACCTAGATGTGAAAATCAGAGACTAAAGATGTGCAGGGAAACGCTTAGTATTTCTGAGGCCGATGGAAGTTTAGCCATTGCCCTTCCCTTTCCCTGTCTGTTGCTCCATGTTTTACTGCAGATGTCACTTACTCAATCCACAGTCTGCAGGTAACGGTGAAGAGATATGATTCAGATACTGCAGAGTTTGCACTTGTGTGTCCAGGTTTTCCAGACAATAGTGTGTTTTTCTAAGGTTTTTTTCCACGAAGTCCCTGTATCCCGCGTGATTTCTCTATGAGTCACATTCGGAATCCCCCTATTCAAACAAAAATCTCCCCTTTACTGTCTGATTTTGACTAACAGCCATAACATCCTCAGAGAGTTGTTTCAAGATCTGCTGTACTGTTAGTGCACACACGCAGAGCCTGCACCCAAGAATAAGTGTGTCCCAGGCTCTTAAACTCATGAGAATGCAGTGGCAGACCAGACATGTCAGTAGGTGTTGAAATCCTTAGATAATAGGGAATTTACAGCAGCTTTATTGATTTTTCCCCTGATCTTCAGCCATTCTTTTAGTGATGTTTATTGCACATAGCCATATTCTTTGCATATTTGGAGGGGTAAATTAAGCATCTGTGTTATGTGCACATCTCTTGGAGCAAGATTAAAAAAGGTTCTAAAATTAAGGGAGTGCTTCATTTTCCTTAAAAATGAAGCTGATACAGATGGTGTGCTTTATAGTAAACAGGTACAACCAAATTCACTACTTTTAAATACCACTCTGTCCGTTTCAGTTTGAATCAAGCCAAACCACTGTAAAAAGCCATGGTAAAGGGAGGAACCATCAGTGAGGAAGAATAGATGTTAAGAGATAGCAAAGCGTAATAAAAGGAAACCCAATATTGACAGATTATGTAGAGCAGAAGGAGATGGGGTAGAAAAACGCAGTCAAACACAGACAGAAATATGCTGTTTAGCAGGAGAGGGCAGCTACAGAAGCAAGCTCCAATCTGCGCGATTTGCCCTTCCCCTACAACGTAAGGCAAGATCTCTGTAATGCAGAAAACTTTCCAGGGCCCCGGATCCTCGAGGGGAAAGGACTCAAAGGGAACAAACAGAGCCATCCATGAGCTCTAAGCCATGTACAGCCCACCTGCCTGCACTCCAGCCTGGCAGTTCCTCCCAGGTCCCGCAGATCCAGCTTGGACATGAGGTGCTGCACGCCTGACTCAGCCTGGGAGTGTGGAGTGGAACCTGCAGCTGCCTCCAACAGCCAGGCTTTAAGGCAACTTCTTGGTAATTTGTCTCTGAGACAAACAGTGTGTGCTGGAGTGTGGCTTCTACAGACCCTGCTCCCAAAAGCATTCTACGTGTGGTTTCCCAAGGGATTTTGCTGTGGTTATGAGCCTCCTCACTGCACACAGGGTTAAAGGTTCACTTGAATATTTGCAGGTTCAGGGGTCTGTGCCTTAATTTCAAAGTAACATCCATGAATGTAACTGATTTCTGGTTAAGAAAAACCTCTGTGTATCACATCTAATGAATACTTGGTTATGGTAGCAACAGGGCAAAGTAGCCCTTGCATTACAGAGCTTAGAAATAAACTGGACATGGTTAGGTTGGATATGCTGTTTTGCAAATGACTTTTGTCTTGTGTTACATGAAACAATTTTATTTTACTGATATGAGATACTCCAAACTAATAAAGAGTCTCTGAGTATCTGGCATGCCCTTAATACTAGTAATTTATGTTGATTGTATTTTACCACTATTCAGTCATCTATAAATCAATCACCTGAGGAAATTCATTGAAAAAACTGCAGAAATGCATTTTTGAGCACAAATTTCTCACTCGGTAGAACGCTGAAGTTTTACTAAGTGGATTTTACCTCCAGGAATAAAACATTGCACGCACTCATTTTGCACATTTTAATTATATTTTATTGCCCAGCAAAGCATATCCACGAATATTCTCAAGTATGTCGAGGGCTGGTAATGTGGCAGAGCAGGTCTGTGCCTGTGTCTGAAGGGGTCACTGAAAACTGGACATGTAAGTTCCCACATGGCATAATAACAGCAGTTTGTATAGGCTGNCAAGTTCCCACATGGCAGCATAAGCCCACTGAATAATAACAGCAGTTTGTATAGGCTGCTTCAGTACAAAAAACGTCTTTTAGCTTGTGCACAAATGGTAAAACCACAGAAAATTACTGCACTGGCAGCAACTGCTTTCCAAACATTAATGCCATGGCCACAGTCACTTTGAAAGGCTCTTTGGCAGTAGGTTCATAATATGGATTAAAAGCCAGAAAAATGCAGTGTTAAATAGCACAGCTGTACTCTCCCGAGCACGAACCAACGCATCAAATACCAGGAAAACACAACGTTACACTCCAAGCATTTTTTTTTAATCAAGCCAAGGTGTTTGCAAATGTTTAGTGTCCAAATGTTTAGGAACTGCTTGAAACATTTGTGCCTGGTTTTCAGAGGCTTTGTGCCCCTGCCCCAGGATGGGAAGAGGCTCCAGATCAGGCTCTGCATGCATGTTCCTGAAAGCTGCTGAGTACTAGCAACTTTCACTCGCTATGAAAGCTTGACATATATATAATATATATATAAAATATATTATATAAAAGAGTAATGGAGAAAAGGAAGAGTCCAGATCGTATCTCAAAATTGCAAGTGACTTCCTATTTTCACTCGTTTCTGCAGAATATCAGCAAAATACGAGCTGCACAGTGCAGGAAAGGGACTCAGCCTTGGAAGGTTTTAGACTCACAAATGATTTCCTCTGGCAACAGGATAACCTACCCACACTTCCAGCTTTAGGTATAGTGAATATACACATGAAAATCCCTGCTATTCTCTGTCCTGAAACCAGCTTCTTAACTTTAGGATTGCTTTTATTTAAGTTTCTTACACTTCAGCAAAACGCAGCAGAGCTTGACAAATTTGTTTTCCAAGAGAAAGTCTGCTACAACTTGTTTGCTTTCTGGGTTTGAAATGGGGATGCCATGCAAAGCATTCCTAAAACAAAAAAAAAAAATTTTTTCATTGCAGTTAAGCTAAATTTTACAGGGACTGTGGCATACCATGGTTTACACTGGCAGATATTAGCACTGGATAATAAACAGTGTTGTTAAAAATCCTTGTGTACATTTCAGGTGCAGTTCAGTTATTTGAGCTTGCAGATTTTGCCTTCTCAGGCAAACAAAATTATTTTACTTTGCAAATGAGATTTTTTTTTTTTGAATGTAAACTTACAACTAGTGTTTGAATAGAAAGAAATTATTATTAGAAATTAATAACTTGTGTCAGGATCCTGAAATTATAAGTATGCATTGAAGTGGATAGCTCAGTATAATCTCCAACATCTTTGACTTCACTAAGTAGGTCAGACCAGCAGCAAATGCAGATGACACAAGAGAAGGTTAAAAATCTAAGCAAAAATACAGAAAATGAGCAATCCCCAAACTCAGCAACTCAAAGAATACAGAACACTTAAAAACCCTCAAACCGGTTCTCAGGTAAGAAATTATATTTGCAGACGGTCTGTCTTCTTTTAAAGAAACACTATTCAGAGGCAGCTGTTAGTGGCAGAGGCCACCTAAGGAGAAATGAGATTATATATGAGTTTATTAGGACTCTGTCCTTATTTTGCACAGGAGTTGTCTGCAGACAATGGGACAGCTCAGACAGGACAGACATGTGTCCTTCCCAGTCCCCATCCTGAGCCTCTTGAACAGTAGAAGCCCCCTCAACCATTCCCAGGAAAAGCTGCTTGGGGCTCGTTTCTGATTCAGGTCACTAAATGCTACGAAGGAGCTTCACAGAAAATAACTTTCTGTGTTGGTGCTGCACAAAAATACCCCAAATCCCTGCCTACTGTCAGGGATTGTGGTAACAGAAGTGAGGTCTGGGATGTGAGGCTCTGGGAATGCCCTCAGCCTGGGAGGGTGCAGGATTCACACCCCAGCCTCACGAGGACAGGGTGTGACCAGGGTAGGTGAGTTCCAAGTTGTGCCCCGAGTTGGCACGTCCTAAGATGTGACCAAGGATGGCATGTGCCGTGATGTGGCTGAGAGCAGTGACTGCCCAGGGGCAGGGCTGGGGCTGGGAGGGGGAAAGAGCAATACCTGAGTCACAGAGGTGTCACCAGGCCAGCCACTGTGGGCATGGGAGTGCAGCCTGGGCACTGCCCTTTCCGTGGGAGTTCCTGGGCACTGCAGGGCACCTCTGCAAGGTGACAGCTGGGCAGGTGGCACCAGCCTTTGGCTGCTTGGAGATGTCACTGGACAGGGAACAAGAGGGTGCTGCCAGCAATTAATATGCACAAATAATTGTAAAGACATTTAGGCCATCAGGGTGCTGATTCAAAACCGCAGAGGGTCTAGACAGGGAGACATGAGCTCAGGTGATGTGGCATCATGGCCTGTGGACGTGATGTTGCCTGAACTGGCCATGGTGGATACTGGCCCTGCTGCCCATCTTTTCTTCTCAAATTGTTCATCAGTGCCTTTTATAAAATTGTGGAAAGACTATAAAAATAGCACATTGCAGGGGCTCTGTCTCCTACTTTGGGGGATTTCCTTTCTAGTCAGATGGACTGGAAATATATATCTGAAGGAAAACTGAGCTGCCCACAGAAGAGCCTGACCCTGAAAGCCAGACCCCAAACAACTGCAAGTACCACCTGCCTCCAGAAAGCCTGTCAGAGCCAGGGGTGCTGGCAGTTTGAAGAGTCTGGCATTTGTTCTGGAGTGCTACCTGGTGCTGGGAGCATCCAGGTGCTTCACAGGGGGTTTCCTAAAACTCCCACCTTCCTGTGCTAGAGGCAGAGGAGGTGTGGGAGATGCCGACATGGGATGCTGATATGGGATGTTGATGCATAGTGAGGGAGCTGGGATGCATCCTGCTCATGTAGTGCCACACACTGAGACTGGCCATAGCCCTCTGGGGTTGGAGGAAGCCTTCAGGAAGGATGCCCCAAACTGGGACTGACCCCGCACTACTGCCCGGCCGACAGCTGCAAATGGGTGCCATGGGCTGGGTGCTGATTTTTTTGAGCCCTTGCTGGGGCCTGGCTGTGCCTGATCCTCTGCTGTGAGCCTGGTTTTGGTGTCACTGTGGCGGGAGCCAGCGGGAGCCCAGGACGCCCAGGCTGTCACCCTGGTTCACTCTCACTGGCGCCTGCCAAGCGAGCGGCACAGGGGAGCCGGCGGATAATGTGCTGCATTGTGCTCCCCCAGCACCTTTTTCCCTTTCCACAATCTAACCATTGTGCTTGTTCTATCGCCATTAAACCTCAGATGAACATCAAAGGGAAAGAAGTTCATCAAAACAGGAGCGAAACAAAAGGCTTTTAAAGCGCGGTTATCGAGCACCAAGCAATGCTGTTCAAAGGCGGAAAAGTTCACGTTAAATATAGACAACCTCCCTGGCACTGCTTTAATGGGAGAGCACCCGGTGGCCCCCAGTGCCATCCTGCACCTCTACTTGTTGCTGCAGCTGTTACAGCACATCCCTCTCCATTTTCAAGGCATTTTCATGTGATGTGGGTGCTGGAGCTGGCCGAGGCCACTGGTGTGCAGGGAACAGCCAGCAACAGCCTGGGAAAGCACATGCTTTATTCATACAACTGAGTGGCACTTTCTGCTCAAAATATAAATAGTGAATGCTGTTTTCTAATGAAGTGCTCTCTAATGACAGCTGGGAGATTTTGGTTTTCCCCAGGAATAAACGCTGGGAACTCAAATAACCAGGAATAGTTTTGCAATTCACAATCATGTTAATAAGCTATAAACTGTGTAAAATGTACTGGTGGCTGGAGGATTGTAAAATCTGGTTGCAGCTCATGCACAAGCTCTTTTTTTTTAACTAAAAAGCAAAAAAAGGCCCAGCGGGCCAAGGGAAGGGCTGGTTATGTGATTAGCACTTCTTGCCAGGGAAAGGCAGAGTAGGTCTCCTTAGGAAGATGTCCTTTAGCTAAGGTCAGGTTCCAAGAGTGAGCCCAAGGTCTATTCCAAAGTCCCTGACATCTGGGACAAAAAACAGTTGGTGATGTTAACGGGATTTTGATCTCAGAAATAAATACTTGTTATTTACTTGATTACTTACCTTTTCCCATAAATAAGATTTTTTTTAAAGACAAGTTTACATCTTCCCATTTCCCAGTCAGTGGCTGCTCCAGTGAGGGGAAGCACAACAAAGTGGAGCTGAAAGTGAGAAATATTTCAGCCCACAGTGAAGAGGGTGAAAAAAACACATAGTCTCAGAGACAATAAAGGATTATTTTTTTTCAAATATCCACAGAGAAATACACTGGTTATGGATTTGGAGAACTAGATCATGGAAAAGAATGTTTCCTATTTTTCAGCCTTGCAATCATGAAGCATACTGAATTCCCATTGATGTGATGCTCATATTGTGCCAGAGAGACAGAATATGGCACAAAATAATTTTCATTCTCAGCTCTAGGTAAAAAGTTTGTTACCATGGGCTTACATGGGAATTGATTTATTTGACCTAAAAGTAGAAGCCTGGGGATGACTGGCTGTAAAGTCTGTTTTGGTGGGTAGTGCTGTCAAACCCATAAAGCAAAATGTTTTGTAGTCAGAGTGATATCTTTATCTTAAAAACACCTCTGCTATTAGTAGCCAGAAAAACTGAAAGCAGCAAATATAAAAATATCACAGAGACAAGAAAAAACACCTTTTGAAGTCTTGGAATATCAAGACCAGCTAGGCCCTCTCCACTAGCTTATTTTTAAAAGTGACCCATGCAGGGAATATATGTGCCAAAGAAATCCATGGACTTAGGTATTATATGGTGTGATCCAGACAAAGGATGTTTTTTTAAGTCCATATAAAGCTGAACACAAAGATAACCCATAGCCACAGAAAGCCTGCAGGTTGCTACAAAACCCCCAAGAAAGCCTCTGCAAGAAGGGGTAAACAATTAACACAAATTTTAAATCAATGTGCTGTCACCTTAATAGGCAGCGAAGTCAGCTAAGACGGGTGTAATATGATGAGACAGTTTAATTCTTGTTATGACATTAGCTGCAGACTTTTACAACAGCTGAAAATGCTGGAGTGAGAAGAGTTTCCAATTATCACTGAGCTCCGATACACAACTCTGGATTAGACTGAGGAATGAACAAGGGCTCCTGAGCCTGGCAACAACACGTAGCAAAGGCTGCGGAAGTTTCCAAAATCCGATGAAGATATTTCCCTGTATTGCTGATACAGTCCTGGAAAGGTTTATTTCAGATAAAATAAGGCCATTTTTAAGAGCCTTGCAATGAAACCATCTCCTAAGCTGTGTGTGCTACAGTATTATATGCCATAAATCCATACATGCAGGAGGTGAACTGAACCAATCTGAAACAATTCTGTTTTCCCAGCATTAAGCTTCAAAAAATTAAAAGTCACCCAGGCTTGAAGGCAGATAGACAGGTAATAAGCCATGACAGCACTTCACGGGAATCCGCAGGAATAGGCAAGTAGGTCTGGGTTTCAGCCATATAAATATGATCATCAGACCCAAAGCTCCGAATAATACCGCCAAGTGTGAGCATGTCGATATTAAAGGCAAGCGGGCTGTGAAGAGGAGCCCGAGGCAGTGGTGAGTTTAGCTGATGGCCTGGCGGCTGGGGAGGCTGCACCCCTTCCCCAGAGAAGGGCTAAGAGCCTGAAAATGCAGATCCCAGAGCTGGGAACGGGCTGCAATTCCCACACCAGCAAGAAGGCTCTCCTTTTGGGTAACACAGGTGTGCTCACTGGCAGGGGATTTTGTTTTTCGTGTTTTGGGATGGTTTTGCCCCGGTTTTATTTTGTAGCTTGTTTTTGATCTCTCTTTTTTTTTTTTTTAGCTTGTAAAGCTTGCAAGAACAACACTCCTCCTGGACTCTGCTGACACAGGAGGATTTGTCATACCAAACCATGCACCTCTTTCATGGCTTTTGTCTATCTCTTGGGGGCAACTGCAAACATGGGCAGTGGTAGTTTGAAATAGTGACTTTTGTATTGCTCGTGTCATATTCCTCTCCTTTTTTTTTAATATTGCTTTTGGAAAAATGGGTCAGTGTTTCCTTTTCAGATCATAATGAGAAAAATAATTTTGTCAGGCTTCTCCCTGTACAGTCCTTCTGAGTTCCCTCCATGTTATTTCCCATAGCTGAGAATATAGGCTCTAGGAGGGAGAAAAGTAGACTGGCAAGAGGATAACTGGGAAAAGCCCTACCCTGAGCTGGAAAAGGTCTTTGCTGAAAAATAAGTTACAATTCACTAAAAGGCCTTTTCCACTCTTATGAAAGCCCCAGGAGTGCTCCACATTGCCTGATTACATCCCAGAAGTCCCCCCGCTTCCCGGTTGGGTAAGGCCTTTGCTGAAAAATAAGTCATCTCTCTCTAAAATGCCTTTTCCAATTCTTTTAAAAGCCCCGTGAGTGTTCACAGAAGTCACCTCGGGTTGCTTGGACCGCAGAGAGCAGTGAGGGTCCTGCAGCCTGGGGCACTGTCTGGCACCAGGCGAGGAAAAAGAGGATGTCACGAGGAGAAAAGCTGAAACTCCTCTCAACCTTCCAAATCCTAGCAGGAGAGACCTATCTGAAGTCAGTCCTTGTTTTTATTTTTTTACCTCTCTTTATTTGGCAACTCATTTTCAAAAAGATTGACCTGAAAAGTTGCTGTGTCATGTAGTACCTTGTTCTGTCTGGTAAGGTAAGATAATTTCTCATTAAAATGGTTAGCTTCCAACCTCCTTCCCTCCCTGGTGAATGAATAAATAAATAAATACACTTGAATATGTCCTGGATATGCTCTTTCCAATCCAGAAAGGGAAGCTCTGGGTCTGGCATTAATTGTCCTCTCCCAGCTGCTCTGGGAGCTAAGGTGCAGCTGAAGGGTGGTCGTGGGGTGGTCCAGAGGCATCTGAGGGACAGATGCACCTGTACCCCTTGCAGGTGCCCCGCATCCTTCAAAACACTCCTGGATCTGTGCTCAGCCCCTTCATAGGCATTTTCCCTACCCTGGTGCCACCTACAAAACTTTCAGTTCAGGATGTCACTTGCTGTCTGCTCCTCTCCCCAAAATTCACTTCCAGCTTTTTTATTTCATGATGCCAAATCCCTGGAGTGAAAAGAGGATTTCATGCCTTTTTATGGAATTGCAAACCTGTACTAAGCCTCAAAAGATGTTTTTATCAAAAAAATCTCGACAGCTGCCAACTTCCCTAAATCCCAAACTATCATTACATATTTAGTCTGAGACAGGGGATTTTTCTGGATCTTCCCTCCTGACCCAACAATAAAGCCAAGTTGGTTTGAGATTGAAGATTCATTTATCTCTCCTTGGCAATTATCTCTATTACTGCCCACAATCCTTCCCAATCTTTTTAAACAACATCCTGCTATTAAAGCCACTTGGCAAGCATTTAAAGCCCTGGGATAAGTTAACCATGCACAAAATATCCCACTTGGGGAAGGATCCAGCTATAAAAATAAATGGTTTACGTTCCGAAGGCCGTGGTTCAGGATGGGTATTCTTCATTTGTGAAGAGAGGTCATCATTGCTGACAATAAAATTATGTAGGACCTGATCCTCTCCCACTGAGCTCAATAGCAAAATCCCTCCTGATTTCAATGGTGTTTTCCGGGGTCAGTCGCTGGGAAAGCCGACATTCCACAAAGTTGCTGAAAATCTATAATTGGATATATTAAGAGGGCTTTCAAAGAGATGTCAGATTTGGAGGCTTAGTGTAAACTGTGCTGCAAAGGGGATCATTTCGTATAACCAAATCAATAAAGCTTTTTTTTCTTAGTGTTACTTTTCTACTTGATCCCTGATGACAGGAAAGCCGAGCTCTGGAGACACCACCAGGAAGTGCTGGGAGCCTGGTCGGAGTGTGAGCCACTGTCTAGTGGGACAGATCCTGCCAAGTGACCTGGTGTAAGCTTTGAGGAGTGTAATCCTGCAAGTGTTTGATCCAGTGGCTTTGCTTACACTATGGAGGTAACTCGTGCGTGTAAGTACTGGAATACCAAGCCCTTATTTTCATGGTGTTGCTGGTCTCCTGTCACAACACATCTCTTTGGGAGATATGATTGAGAGTTTTGATGAATTTTGCTGTGCCTTACGTGTCTATATTTAGTAAAATTCAGCTTAGTTTGTATCTTTGGAACAAGATACGGATTTATCCCCCAAATGCATTTTTTTACCTCATGGGCTTTACTTCAAAGTGTTCTTTAACGCTACTAAAATGTTCACTGATAGCTCTTTAGGAACTGGAAATCTTCCATTGCTACTTACATGGTGCTTTTTTGGCTGATGAGCACTGCTTTCCCTTTGGTTCTCACGCAGAGAAGGGGTTGCTTGGCACAGAGGAGCTGTGCCAGGCTGGGCAGGCACGGGGACAGCAGCCTCAGGAGATGTGCCTGATGTGCCTGAGGGGTTGGGACCCCAGGGAAGGGATACCAGAATGGAGTTTGCTCTGGGTTGCTTCACCCTTGCAGCAGCCTCATTGTAAACACGTGTGGGTCATCCCCTCTCCAGTGTCCCCATGCCACCTGCCCTAGCAGTGCAGGTGGGGATTGGGAGACACCTGCAGCTCCCACAGGACCTGCAATGAGACCTGCTGCAAGTCCCCTCTGGTTCAGTCAGGTGCCCTCTGTGGTTCAATCACACTTTGCCATTGTTTCTCCTTCCCTATCATGTCAGTGAAGCAGTCCTCCAAGGGGCCACAGTCACAAAGCTTGCTCCTCGAGAGAGGAGCTTGCTCCTGGAGAGCTTAATTGTTTCTTCCTTTTCCTTTTCAGTAAAAGCTGAAATTCAGTGGAAGCTGATGAGACCACCATGAAGAAATGCTAGTTCACCACACTGGCTAGTACCAGCTTGATCTGGCTCCAGCTCTGGGATGTGCAGCCTACAGACACAGTAATGAAAAGAAATATTCTGAAAAGGATGAGTCAGCTGGAAGCCAGTGGGGAGAGCATGCGGGATCTGACTGGAATTTAAAAAGTTATGAGGCTACATGTTGTTTTGAGTTCTGCCAGCAGAGAAACTCATACACACAAAATGCTTTGTCATCTGGCATAACTATGTTACTTTGCTGATTAGCTGGTAAACTCTTTTCAAAAATGCTTTTAGACAATAGTAAGTTCATGAAGTATAAAAACTTCCTGCTGACACCACCAACAAGGACTTGCTTTACATGTTACTGTGAACTGTCTTCCCCAGAACCCCACCAGACTACTGAACAGCTGTGAAATTTTTCTCTTACTATATATTAAATAACTTACCCATTAAAACAACTGAGGTATCTTTACACCTTCATTTCTGTGCTGTAAGTACATCTATGCTGATGTGAGCTGTGAGTACACCCACACTGGTAGTGCAATCTATATTTGTGCACTTGATTTTTTGGACATTTGAACTGATTGGAACACCAGCAGCTTGGCTTGAAGCTTCTTCACTCACTCCTCCACTAAGGTACCAACACATCCTTCCTGACCTCTCTGGGAAGCAGCGCCTGGCATTCATGCAATCTGGAAGGCAGATAGCTTTCAAAAATTTGAGGCTTTGATTGTAATGTTCTTTAAATAAATGACATCAGGATTACTTCTATTTGTTGTGTGAAAATATATACTTTCCATTCCCTCTTTATAAAGAGCTGATCCACTCAGTCCCACTTCTCGGCCCGGTCAGAATAATGGGGAGAGTCCCTATTCATTTCTGGAGCACCTCCAAGCAGGGGACTGGGAAGGAAATGCCACTGACACTGCCTTTACAATAGCACTATGTTTGCCTTTCCTGCATTCCTTCATCTTTCCTTCCAACAAACCTCGTCGTTAACAGGGATGTTGAGTAGCTGGTCATGAGAAAGATGGGTACCCACCAGTGAGCACAAGGCATAGCTAATTGCTACCTCCTCTCAAAGAAGTAGGTCCCTCTCCCATGTGTAGATAAATGAGCCATCAGTTCAGTCAGACTAAACCAGAACAGGCAATTTCTCCAAGTTATTGCCAGTAACCTATTGTGGGAAGCAGGGAAGTATCAGCAGTGCTTTATCACTCCCATTGACATGGTGCAAGAGGTTATTCCCCAGCTACCTGGGATGGTTGGCAAAGGGCCCAAAGTGGGCTCAGAGGCACTGGCAGTTTTCATTGAGGGCTTGTAGAGGATCTTTACACTGAGAAAAGAGGCACTGGCAAGTTTTAGACAAGGCAACCCAGTTTCCTCCCCAGGAAACTGCTGGAACAAATAATCACACAACTATTTGTAAACACCAGGGGGTGTATCTGCAAATGGGGATTTGTCAAGAACAAACTATGTTAAATCACTCAAGTTATTTTCTATGACAGGGGAAGTCCTGTCATGAGGAGAGAAGCGGTGGATGCACCCTTGCCTCTAGTTTTCTCTTACTTCAGGAAGGTAGTGTTTCTTGTGTTGTTTTCTTGAACAAGGTTGTGCAATGTGGTTTGGATGAAGTTACTGCAAGAGATGCTGCAAAACCACAGAGACAACAAGACAGTAGTAGCAGATTCAATGCCAATTTGAACTAGCAGTGGGTTGGGCTTGAAGACATTCAGCGTTGCAACCAGCCAGTGCTAAATTGTCATTCCTGCCCCGGATAGAAGAACTGATATTACTTAATTCCAGTCTCAGATGACCCAAAGCAAAGAGGACTAGTGGTACACAGGGAGGTGGGATGGCATTGAGGATGACCATGCTGGGCTGGAAGAAGCAAGGTGACATGTAGGAGGGACAAGTGTGTTGCATCCAGGGATGGGGTGAAGCACAGCCAGTTGAGTGCCATGCTCCCATTTGGACGTTATGCTTCAGGAGCAACAGAGATGTTTGATGAAAATTCAGAATTGAATGAATTATGAAAGACTTGGAAAATATGATTTATGGGGAACAGATGAATGGCCTGGGGTTGCTGAGCTTAAAGGAGGAGAAACTGCTGGGGAGAAAGAGATTATAACAACCTTCAAGTACATTAGAGATGGTGGCAAAGGGAAAGATTTGCTCTCTGTGTTCATCCTGGGTAGGACTGGAACAAATGGTCTTAGCGTGTAGCAAAGAGATCTGGTTCCAGCCAAGGGCATGTCTTCCTCAACAGTAAGGCCGTTGAGATGCTGGGGTGAGCCACAGGAGTTTCAAGGACCCAGGAAATCTTGTCCAGGTGCAGAAGGATGATCCAGATGATCCATATGATCCACTGAGATCTTTTTCTGGCCCTATTTTATTTTTTAAAATACCATGAAACAATCCTATGGATTTCATTAGGCTACCTCCTGGAATAAAATTTCCTCCATGGGCTTGTTTCTTTGCCACAACTCACCTGTGTGATCCTTCGGTCTGGTGCGAAGTGGGTGTGAAACGCTGCTGCTGGGATGTGTTGCTGTCGTACACCTCAGCTCCAAAGTGCAAATAACTCCCCGGGCTGCGAGCCGGGGGACAGGCCCATGGTAAGCGATGGGCTCTGATTGATGAATTTTCACAGCAGGTGAGAGCAGCAGGAGACACACACATTACAGATTTCATGCACAGATAGTAGCACTCAGGAAGACAAATTGAGTGAATACCTCAGGATGTGGCTGCTGGGTCAGCCTCCAGCATCACCCGGTGGCAGACAAATCCCTGCCCTCTGCCCTGGCAGGAGGCACCTACAGAGATGGAGGGGGTGACACTGCCCCTGTGGCCGACTCCCAATTTTCCTCATTACCTGCTATAAGCTTCTCTCAAAGATAAGTGGTTCTTGTGCAAAGCCGCTAATTTAGTCCCAGCAAACAAGAAAATAAGTCTGGATGTGAAAGGCTGGTGGGATTTTGACAACATGCATGTAGAGGTTGGGCGACTAGTCTTAATTAGGCCATCTTTGTTTACATTTGATGTTTATCAGCTAATTGGCATGGCAAGGTGTGAGTCACACAGCTTCCCTCTGGCATGAAATCAGTTCGCAGGAGAAAAACTGGGAGAACAAATGATCCCAATTATAAGAAAACCCACTGTGCTAATTACCATCCCACGGACTACGGAGCCTCCCACCCGCGTCCTTGCCCAGCCGCCTGCTCCACCATCTCCCATGCACGGCCCCAACTCCTCCTGCCCCTGTGCCCAGCCCCTCGCTCTGCCTGGGACCTTCCTCTGCCACTGCAGGAGCTTCACCAGCTGCTCATTTCGTGCCCCACAGCATTTCTCAAGGACTAAGCCTATTGCCTACACTGCTGCCCTTTTTATTCCTGTCTTCCCTCCTTACTTGTTTTGGATCAGTGGAGACTGTGTCACAGCAGCAGCAGCTCATGGGGAATGTCTCATGCTCCCATGAGAAAACCATCAAGTCAAAGCCTGGATGTTTGCTACAGCGGAACATCACTGCTTAGGCTAATTAAAACCAACATTCAAAACTTGCCTTGACTGTTTCCTCCCTCCCATTTTTTAAAAATATTTTTACACCATCTGGAAGTTGATCAGTTTTCCTGCTCTACCCTTCTTCTACTGCCATGGCACTTGACTTTGTTGCACATGCTCACACAGATTTTTGGGATGTATGTACATATGTATGTACTGTAAATCCCCATCTTTCTCCCTCCGTCTCCCTCTTTCTTCGTCCTCTGGGGAGATGTGTTGCCCCTATACCCTTTCAGGCCTTTCCCCTATACACTAAGGGTCCAGTGTGCAGGAATGTTTCTTGGCTGCCCTTGAGTTGAATGATGATCCTGGAGGCTTGGAAAAGCCACAAAGCCCAATGCTCTCTGTCTCCCTGTGTCTCTCTTGTCTTCCCTTCTTAGTAGGGGTAACAGATGGCTGAGGCTTTCACCAACAGTCCCGAACACATTGTCACTCCCAACTGAAAGTGAAATATTCAGTGGCATTTAAATTAAATAGACTCTAATGCTTCAGTAATATTAATTACGGTTTCATTCATCCCTGGCCTAATAAATCAACACATAAAGATAGGATGATCCTGTGGCTGGCAGCAAAGCAGGGCTATTCTGCCCTTTGTAAGGTTATGCACACAAAGCCCCCATTCTTATAGGGACATGATGGTCCCCGCAAACATCTGTGCTCAGCACCACTTGAGGAGAAGCCAAAGTGGTAACATTTAAACTTTTCTTGTTCAATTTGTCCGCGCAACAGGGCTCAATTCAGCAAGAACTTGCAAGTTAAAATTATAAAACCCATGTTAAGTGGGTGAAAACTTTTCAGCAGTTCGGCTGGGGGGCTCAGATTTATTCCGGCAGCACCAAGAAGCCAAGGGCAGGGCGTCCATTCTTACTGCTGAATTTGTTACCCCAGCTTCAACCTTTAAAAGAGGGGGGTGGGGTGGAGAAGGCTGGAAGGTTTTGAAAACCTCCTGGTGCTAAGCTAAATTTCAAGATTTGGGGGTGCCCTGGGCAACAATTTTTCACACAATTTTTTTTGTGTGAATACCAAAGGGGAAATAGGCTCTGTACCTCACCAACAACAGTTTTTCCCCCCTCACCACTATACATATGTAAAAGGAGGCTAATAAAACAGTTGAAGAAAAGATCGCTGCTAGTAAATCTTCTGAAGACAAAACGCTCCACTTGTGATGCTTCAAAGCTGCCCAGAGCTACCAGCTTACCCCAAAAGTCCCAAACCAGGGCTGCTGATCGGAAAATAAAAAGCCCTGTGCATAAAAACTTCACTCCAATTGTTATGCAGTGAATGTGACGTTTACATACAGCAGTTTTACTCGACCAAATGACTCCCAAGTATACAAATGAAGAGCTTGTCACCTATGCAGTTTAGCTCCTTTGGTAAGGTTTATACTGAAAATACGTATATTATAATGACAATACCATATCTTGCAAGTGCAGATCTGCTGGACCAGCTGAGAAAATGAAATGAAATGGGGGGGAAAAAAAAGCCGGAAAGCTGTTTGATGAAGCACTGGGAAGGTATAATTCAGCAGTAGCCCTTGTGGGAGACAGCGGAGAGGAGCAGCCCCCTTTCCTGCAGGAGCGCAGCCCCTCTCCGGCCGCGTCTCGGCGCGTTGCCCCGCGGTGATGTCTGTGCTGCAGACACAGACTGGCACAGCGGGGCTTCAGCAGCACGGCAGCCAGCAGTGATCCTGAAGCAGCCTGAAAGGAGTGATGTGGAGCCTGTTTCTGCAGGTAGCACAAATCGGAGCGCGGCGGCTCCCAGTCCTCCGCCGAGCCATCGCCTTTGGGAACGCGGTACCTGAACGAGGCTGGTCTGTGCCAACAAGCCGACCTGTAGTTAAGTGCTTAAGAAGGGGATTTTCAGAGCCAATCCCTTAAGCAGAAAACTATTTAAACTACCCTGGGACTAAATGCTGAGGAGCTTACCCTAAATTCGCCCAGGTGGAGGTTTCCACTAATCCTGCTGGACTGCATCATGCCTCTTGTAGTTCGTGCTGAGCCAATAACACCAGGGCTGTGTAGTGCAGGTATTTCTGTCCAGGTGTCTCACCGATGCTATCTACCACTGTCAGCCTGGGGTTATCCCACTTAAACCCCATTAGCTGCTTGGATAAGCCTTCCTTGTCGTTAATGCCTATCAGTTTGAGACCTTTTGTAGGCTTTCTCTAGGTGTTCCAAAAATGACAGTATTTTATGAAGGTGCTTTCTGATAACACTGCTTATCTGTAGCCTGTGTCCAGCCCAGTTGCTGGGGGACTTGCACGGCCAGGCTCATCTAGTTTTAGAGCTGTGCTTCAGGTTGCTTGGCAGCTGATGCCAGGCTGCCCATTGACTGGGGTGTGCTTGCAGTTCTTAGGCAGCCCTGGTTGCACTTTTGATATGTCAGTGCTTTCCACCTGGAAGTTCAGAACATTGATGTGTTTGCTTCGGGGATGTTTTCTCTTTCTTCTTTATCATTGCAAAAAAAAAGCAATGTCTCCTGGCTGGCATACAGAGGAGGCATCATCCCCTTGCTGCTATTTGTGTTACCAGAGCAGGATATGAAGCACATAAGAGAGGAATTGATATGTAGCAGTATCCTGTGGGTGATTTTCAGCAGTAGCTATCTGTGACATGGTGAAGGTCTTGGAGGGCTGAGGGTGGTGATGGGATGTGCCAATTGCCTCATGTTTACCTTCCCAAAGCAGCGTCCACAGAGCCTGGCCTGGCTGCATGAGTGGGGTTGAGTTCTCACTGGTGAATATCGTCCCAACATAAAAGCATATGCAGAGCCCATCCTTCCTCCCCACTGATTTGCTCTGTCTCAATTTTTAGGCTCCACATTAAATGCAGCACAGTCAGATGCCCCCTGTGTTCAAGACATGGGTCTAGGGATGCTTCCTGGGAGGCAGAAGTCTCTTTTCCATGAGGAGGAGGCTTGACTCCAAAGATAGGTGCCCGTGGGCCACTGATGGTCCTTGCCATGACTCCAAAGGAGAGCACAAGTCAGGGTCCTGGTGGTGAGGCCAGCACTGAGCAAGAGTGCTGCGTGGGCAGGACTTCAGGCAAGCAGCCATAGCCCCCACAACTGGGAAGAAAGACGTGAAGAGGCTGTGCCACAGGGAATGGGGGATCTGGGGAAGCCTGTCAGGGAGCAGCAGCTGCTGCTGCACCTCAGGGCACGGCTCGTCCTCTCCCGGCTGCGATTTCACTGCCTCCACCAGCCCGCCCCTCCAGGCAACTGCCGATTTGTCCTGCGCCTAAAGCTGGCCCCGGGAGTCGGGCTGGCAGGGAGCTGCTCGGCTCCTTAATGCTCCAGCTGGCTCCAAGGCCGTTGCAGCAGCTGAACGAGGAGGACGCACTCCTGTGCATGTCCTAGTTCCCATCAGCTGGCCGGGGCAGACCGTGCGCCCGTTAGGAACAGACAAGGAGAGCACGTGTTGCTCCAGCCCGTCCTTGCCCAAGCCAGTCTCGTCCAGGATCACGAGAAAAAAAACTGGAGCAGGAGCTGCATGGGACCCGCGATGTGCTGCTGGGCTGGGGGTGCCTGCACTGGCACTGCAGAGGAGCTGCAGCATTCCCGGTCAGGCAGCACACGGGGCCAGGGTTAGGATTTGCTTCCACGCTCTGGAAGCAGATGCAGAACATGCTGCGCCGGGTTTTAAAGGCAAATATGCATACAAAGGTTTCCAAATTGTTCATAGTAACCTTAGATGAGTCTCCTTTGACTTCTAGTTTGGAAAAAAATGTATTTAAATTATCAGGACTCGAAAATTAGTGGGTGCTCATGCAAATTAACATTTTGTCCTACCCTTATTGGAAGAAGGTTTGACATGCTTGAAATTGCTCTTTGCCAGCTGTGCTATTGCCACAGTGAAGGGTCTTTAGCAGGCTACTTCCATGTATTGGCAGCTAGACCAGTAACTAGTGGATGGGTTTGCGGTCTAGGTCATGTATAAATACTTTACAAACTCATAATTCCTTCATTTAGGCTACATTTTGTTCTGACATACTTCAGTCAAGGTCTGCAGACAAGGAGTCAGCCTTTGAGGAGACTGGCCTGTAAGCTACCTCCTCCTCACATATTTATGAACCACAGGAAACATTTGAATGAATAATGTTGCTAAATCCTACACAAAAGTTACTGAAGTCCCCTAGCTTTAATCAAGGAAACATTGTTCACTGTAGATAAGATGGAAAACACAAAGGTCATAATCCTTTCCCCAAGTGGAGGTCAGCAGAGGTTTTTCAGTAATAAAGAATTACATCATTCTGTAGGTTGGGGCTATTGGTGACTTTCACGAAAAGCACAACATACCATGTTAAACCTTGACAGTTTCTGTCCTCAGACATAAACCTTATGCAACCTGTTATGAGCTAACAGAAGAACAAGTTGAAAAACAATTTTTATATGGCAGAGATTAGCAGAGAACATTTTACTGAATTTATCTCAAGATATAATTTGCTAACATCTTTTTCTTCCTTGCTCAAAAAATTCTCTGGCAGTTATTTTTAGTAATAGCATATATGTTTCCTAGTAAGGCACTTTGCATTTAATAGTAATAAGAAATAACATTATCTACTTTTTATGATTGAAGATTAAGGAGTCTATTCTAATAGCTTCAGTTGTCAACATAAGGTCCTCTGGCACTATGTTTCTTAGCTCCCCTGTTGTAAAAGAACATGTCTATGTAGATATTATTAATTTATCATTGCACAAAACAAAGTTTATGAACACTTAATATTTAATGTGCTGCGAATTTAATAATAAAAAATTAAGGCTCTACCTTGCATCATTTTTTAACTACCTGATTTTTATTCTTCTCATTAGCTCTTTATGGCTCTATTCTGAGATTTTAAACCCCTGACTTGCGTTTAAAAGCATTTACTTGTGTATAGTGAAACGTAAATACTCAATCTCTAGCCTAGTTGAATGCAAGGACAACACCATGATGGTATTAAGCACCATGACACTTTGACCATATGTGGAACATAGGGATATAAATATAAAGCTGTTCTGAAGCCAGTTGAGGTGCTCCAGCTTACAAGAACTGAAGACCTGGGTCCTCTTGGTTGGTACCTACAACAGACAGGCTGTTCTTTCCAAAAGCTCTGCTGCTTTTTGCATAGATACTTTGTCTGGTGAGTGGGTAGGCACTCGTTGCAGCTTCTCCAAGGGCCTATACTACTTCTGTCTGTCTGAGTAGCTTCTTGGATAAGCATGACTGAAAAACCAACCAAACAAAAGTTTTCTATTGCAAAAGATTAAAATATCTTACTTGTTGTTTTGGCTTCAGCTTTCCTCAGCACAACCCAATAGATGTCATCATTGTCTGGAATTGCTCTCCAGGTGCTCAGAATAAACAAAGCTGCTCAGGGTCTTAAACTGGGGAAAACATCTTCCGAGGCCAGTGGCATCAGAACTACATGTCCCAGCCCCAGATGAGGATCTGGCTCTTCTGTGTCTCAACACACATACGCATACGGGATTTGATTTTGTTCCTACAGCATGATGCATTCTTGATTTCAAGTGCTGAACATGATTCTTCCTCATTTCTTTTTTTTTTACATTTGTATTATCTAGCCTAGCTGTTGAGGGTTTAGTTAGAAGAATAATTAATGTTTGGTTGATAATCTGAATCCCAACAGCTCATCCCAGACAATGTTTCTTGACAGCAAATCCTGCACCACAGAGATTAAGGGACAAATTTGCGAATGTCAGAAAATGAGGACTGCATGCACAAATGCAGCTGTATTTGCCAGCACACCCCATCCTCTCTGCCCTGTGCCCCCAGTATTCCCATTGCACTGTTCCTGAGCCTCAGCCCTGGTGTGACATGGTGATATCCAGCATTCATGTATTTAGGAATGCATATCACCAGACATGCATTTAACTGGACATTTGTACATGACAGTTGTCTGACCTGCACACCCAACATGTGTGTGCCTTGTGGGGTTTGCACATCCTGCAACCCAAAGTAGCTGAGCTTTTAAGTGGCTGCAACAAAATAGAGAAGAAGCCTTCATTTTTTAAAAAATCTGGCACCAATTTCACTTTTTCTTTTCTAAATGAGACAGAAGGCAAATGTTCTCCAACAAAAGACAAACGACAATCAGAGCTGGCATATTAATATGCCTGAGTATGGGAAACGAGCAGGATGAGCCAGAAAGGAAATAAATAATGTAGCTTGTGCCTTGCCAGGTGATGAACCCAAGTGGAGAGTCACTGTCAGGGCTGCCCCTTTGGAGAGAAGGATGCCCAGGGAGAGGAAAGAAGAAGTAGCACTGTCCATAAAGAAGACAATTAGAAAACCACTAGAAAAAGATTTGAAGTAGAAAAAACAGGTTGTTGGGAATGGAGGAAAAAAAGACAACCAGGGACTGATGACCATTGCACATCACTAGGTCTCCTTCAGAAGGACAGATAGAACGCTAAGAATTTCCATTGATAACTGGATACCCAGTGAGCATCAGCAGGTGAAGTTCAGGTCCCTATTTGCTTGGGCTGCCTTTGCTGGTGGGACAGCATCTCCTGGGCCACTGTGCTGCCTCTTCCTTTGGGGAGGAGGAGACATGCATGAGCCTGACCTTGCAGGAACCCGCACAGTACCTGCAGGTATTTTACTCAGGAGGAAATGAAGAATTTATATGTCTATGTTTTATGATACAAGGCTTCACAGAGTGCACTGGTACTCCCTTGAACTCCAAAAAAATGCCCATCAATTTAACCACTGCTGGAAGATGAGACATGCTCATCAGGGAGGTGTTTGGCATTAATGGCCAAAGTATCTCAATAGGTTGTTTCATATTATTAAAACTGTAATTACTGGAGAAAACGTGGAAAAAGGCCAGCTCCTTACTAGGCACAGTAATTTCTAGCTATTTCACTGGAAGTACCAGGTGTGAATAGCTTCCAGACACTCACCACACCAGATACTGTGGGTGGGATGGGAGCATGTTGCTGGGAGTGGGCAGACTGGGCATCCCTTGCCTGCCCTCTCCTGCAAGACCCAGGGGTACCTCACTCCTCCTGAGATTTAACAGCCATCAGAGGAAGATAATTTCAGGGAATGAATAAACACAGTGGCAAGAGTGATGCTAGGAAGAAAACTGTAATCACCTGGTGTATCACAAATCATCTGTCACTCTATCACACTACAGGTCCCCTCTTCCACTCCTCACTGTTATTCTGAGAAGCTCACGTTCAGTTCCTCCAAGAAACCATCCTCACAGGTCAGAGCTGGTGTGAAAAGGGGTTTTCCTCTCCCAGTCTGCCTGCTGGAAAAGAAAATGGCTCAGTTCCTCCCTTTGTCCTCACTGGGCAAAAGAGCAATCCCTCGCACATCTTGTCACTGACCTGTTTGTTACAGGTGACTTTCAGTGCAACACCTAGGGGACACAAGTGTAAAATGCCACCAAACACAAACCTTTGTGAGAGTAAACAGCCTCCATCAAATATGAAGCATGGCACCTTGACTTTTTTTAAAGGAGTATCACTTACTTGAATAAATGAAAGGAACAGGGTTCTCTTTTAATTTTCACACTTCTGTGGTTCCCGGAATCTATTTCTGTTGCTGTCAATGACTCTGCTCCCTGAAACATGGAGTGACACTTGGCTCCAGAGCCTTCTCCACTCACCAAGACTCAGGCTATGCTTTAATAACCTGACTGGTTGGCTCTGACTGTGGCCAACTATCCCTCAAACCCCGCCTTGTCTTACTTCATGCTTTACTGTTTCATAGTCCTGTGCAAACAAGTTACTACCTAATCCCCCTCCCAGGCAATAAACATTATACAGATACAAAAAAACCACACAAAAGTGTATTATAGGGACAAAAGGACTAAGGACTGTCAAGAGTCCTAAGCAAGTGACAGCTCCTTGAAGATCTCATGGTGAAAGTCCTGCCATATGAAATTTTGGAACACACGTGTGTAACTGTTTCCTACAAGTGTCTTTTGAAACTCAAGCTGGATCCTTTAATTGCAAGGCTGGTGAAAGCTGCTTTGTAATTTGCAGAGGGTTTGTATAATGAATGTACGTGTTTAGAGAGAGGTGATGAACCCTTCTTCACCTCTCATCCAATGAAGCATTAGCACCACCAGTTGGTCATCGACCCTGAATAACACCCAGTCCCAACTGCAATAATAGTGAAGAGCTCTGTTCAGGTTCTCAAGAGCAATGTGTTGTGCCATACAGAAACATTATTTAGCTGGTCTGAAGCTGAGACAAGTCATGTTAAAATTACAGAGGTGCATTTTTCCTGGGTTTGTTGATTATACCTGATCTGTTCCAGCTGGAAATTTAAACCTCATTAATCCGGGAATCAGAAAACTGTAATGAGGAGCTCAGCTAATTCTTAGATCACTCAGCACAGTCACATTTTTCAGTTCACTGGTGGAAGACTGAAGAGAATCCAGAGAAAACACTATTAGTGTTTTGGACTTCTTAAGTATCCTGATCCAAAGATTTACAAACCTGCAGAAGGAAGTGGGGCAGACTTGGGTGCTGATTTTCAGTTCTCAGATCAGTAAACTGGCTTGCAAAGCTGTTTCCACATGGTACACAACTAGACAGCCATGGGCATGCATGAAGTCTTGATTCATACACACATCTGCAATGATGGTCAAGCCTTCAAAGGCAGGTGTGTACCCCTGGTTACTTGAATGGTGTATCTGCTGTTCTTTTCTACTATAGTTTGCATAAACTGAAAATGTTTTCCTCTTTTCCTGGTTCTCTGCTTTCCTCTTCACCTGTATGTGCTCTTAAAGAGGTGTACAGGCATTTCACAACACTCACAGAGATTTCAACTTTTGTTCCTACTTCCATTAAAGCTCCTGGCATCACCCAGGGATTTATCAGGAATGTAGACTGACTTTGTACCTGCTTTTTTATGGTGAGAGTAATCTAAGAAAGTCTAAACATAAAAGGCAATGAAGGTCACTGTGTCTGGACTGTTCCACTTCCTGAGTGTTTGAGATGGAGAAAGTGTTCTAACCAAGACCACACTCTGCAGGTGATCTAACCAAGATCACACACCTGAGAGAGGAAGCAGGTTGTCAGCCAAGTGCATAGAAAGGAGATAAACTATATGACCCTCTCCTTTACAGAAATGTTAGCCATTACAATTAATAAAGCAATTATAGACACCCTCCCCAAATTCTAACATTAATATCTGGCCTATGGCACCAGTCTGATCAGTACATGTTAGTGCTTTACTGCCTCTCATCCTACTTCATTCACATCACATCCTTGCTGTCCTCCTTCCTTGGGATGGCATCTGACAGTGGCATCTGAGGATGTAAAAGCTAATTCACTATGGCAGGATTGTCACTCTCAAAACCAGCATGTCCAACAAAAGGCAATGCCATAGACGTTTTGAGTTCATTAGTATTTTTTAACTAATCTTGCTTATAGGTGAGTGCAAAAGTGCCATTGATGACTGTGGCCTCCCCATGCTGCATCTTGTACAAGCACAGAGCAAGGGACAGACCTTACCAAGCAGTTTTACACTGCATGGGCTGCTGTGGTGAGTCACTGGTGAGGCATTGATTCCAATCCTGGTCCTTCACCATCCCTCTTGAAGCCTGAGGGACCAAGACCTTGAGGCAAGACAGATGAAAGAAGGAAAAAAGGACTTGGACCTCACTTTTTCCAACTGGGAAAGTTCTGATATTCTTTGTGACATTCTTGCCATGTGCTTTATGAAATACTCTCCTGGTTTACTCTTGATAGACTTGTACAAATAAATGTAATAAAAATATTTTTGCTTCCTCTTTCCTTTCACATTCCCTTCTTCCTAACTTCAGTTTGAGGATATTCCCACAAAAACCTATGTAAAATACAAGTTACAAGTACAAGTAATCTAAGTTGACTAAGTTGACTAATTGTTGACTAAGACACTGTCAAGGATTAGAAATACAGAGCAGAATATGACAGATCTCAGCATGACTTTGTAAAGCTGCTGGCATGTGAGTAACAGCAGAACTCCTCACCTGAGAAACCATTTGTGGTGTTCAAATGGCTTGCAGGGTTGGTGGGGTATTGTGAGATACTTTTTTCCTTTCAGGATCTTATGAAAATTGAAAAATTATGCAGTCCATTGCTCGGTTGTTTCTCACAGGCTTTGCAGTGCTCAGAGAGCGTATTATTTTTGTACCCTGGCTCTCAGCTACACAGGCTCTCTGAAGAGGCTGGGCAATCTTCAGTGCCACGTAGCACTCAGAAGTGGCACTTAGACTGTAAATATTATATGCTGCTGTAAGAACATTTGAATGGTAATACTCAAGCAATTACTTTCCTTTCAAGATCATTAAACACAAATCTGACTTGTATTTTAATAGGACTGCCAATGTTTTTAATGGGGGGCAGTAAAGGGTAGTTTTTTTCTAATGGATGAATGTTTATATTATTATCCACTCTGAGAGACTACATTAGGAAGAGACTGTGTAACACTCATGTTTTGCCTCAGTCCTTTTCACGCAGTATTCATTTTTTTCTCAGTTCTGCATCTTACAGTATGATGGCAAAACTGCACCTACAATAAATTCCACCAACATGTTCTGATTATGAGACAAAAAAAGACCAAATACAGTCATGCTGAAAAGAATTTGCAATTTGCATTTCCATTAAAACTGTAGAGAAAGCCAATGCTTGGCAGGTTGACAGTTTTGGCCAGTGACACACCTGCTCTGCAGCCATGGGACAGGCATTGTAGGACTGAGCAACACCAGCTTCTCCACACCACCTTGCAAACACACCTGGGGACTGCTCAGAAGAATCCCTCAGCAGAGCCAGAGGTGTTTCTGCCTCTGCAATCATTTCCACCTGCCAGGAAGAGTGGCCATCGGGGTGGGACATGCCATGGGTGGCTGGGTCTGCTCTGAATTTGGAAACTGCTCTGCCACAGCACAGAGACATCACCACTGCTGCCTCCACCAAGGGACCTGCTGGCTGGAAAGCAAAGTAGCTCCCTGGTGTCTTATCAACTTTGTGAGCAATGTGGACAAATTCGTTCCTGACTACTCATTTCATATTAGTACAACACCTGCACCATCTAGTCACTGTGAAGTTAAGTCACATGTTTTTACTAAAGAGTATGGGGATGGGCAGGAAATCAAAGGCAGTTTGGATGTGCATTTTGGGAGCTCAGGAAACAACAAACACCTCACTGTTTCCATTTTCCACTTACTCATCAAAAGCAAACACCAGGAATAACTATGCTACATGACTGGTTAGCCTCTGGACAGCAGTTAGAAAATTTGGACTATTTTTTAATTCCTACTTGCACAGATAATGTAGAAACATCTCCCCTGATAACTGCAGCAAAGGATCTGGATATACTTCAGAGTAAAAGTAGCACTATAGATTGTATGGTGTTATTAGCTGTTCCCAAAATCTGAGACTCAGAAACACATTTCTCTATGGTCAGTACTTCTGTATCAGTCTGATTTTAACCATGGAAGTTTGCTGTTTGAAACGGCACCCAGCTCAATAGCTGAGAATGTGCACATGAACTACCTCTATCCTTACTAAAACCTTTCAGGTGCAAATATGATGTCTCCTTCTTAGGTAGTTGTGGGCAGTCATTATTACAAGCCTACTGAGTAGAATTTAGTAGGTGTTTATAGGTCTGCATTGTAAACATTGCAATAAAAACCATCAGGAAGGTGGCTTTAAATCCAGAGATCATGCAAAGAAGGCTATGAGTCAAAGAATAAAGCAAGGTGGAAGGTTTTCTATTACTTTGCATTTTAGTGGGCAACAGCAAAGACCAACCAGGAATTGCTACAGGACCAAATTTATAACCAGGATATATTGTGATAACAGATGGAGTGATAAGAGCGGGAACCTTCAGTTATGAATGGTTTCTGCAAGTTGTAGGAAAAAATAATGAAGATTAATATTTTTATCTCCCCCCCCCTCCTGGGGGACACAGAAATCATGTTGTACTGAGATGCCCCCACCTCGCTCTCTGCTTGGCTTGGCTCTGCTCCAGCAACATCCCTCCAAGCACCTGCTTGCCAAGAGCTTCTCCAGGACTAGGAGAGGGCTTTACTGAAAATTCCCACCCTTAGAGGAGAAACACTGCACAGAGGGGGCAGCAAAGGCACTACACAACTGCAAGGGGAGAGAAATGTGTGGAGTGCAATATCTGTACCAGCTGGGATACAAAGTCAGAACGTGCTCAGTGGTGAGTGTGTTCCCAGAAATGCACGGCTCTCCCACTCCTAAAGCAAGGTACATCAACCACTACAGCTGCCATGTTTGGGACTATTATTACAGAAAACTGTTGACATTTTCTGGGTTATCTGGAATTCATGGATAATTTAGTCCTTTTGCTTGCAGAAATAGTTTGATATACTCTTTAAAAGAGCATATGAAGAGATTGATGTGTGATGTTTGTGGGTTCAGATGTTCTGAAAAGTGACATTCCTGTATGGAAGAGAATAAAGCTTAAAAGGGGATATTATTTATAAAAGCACCACCATCCACAGGCAGTGTTTATTTACCATTTAAATGCCTCATTTCTGTTCTGGCTGTCTGTGCTATAATTTGCACAGGCACTTAAACTTGAGTATAAATAAATGCAAAGAAGTAGTGTTTATGCAGAGTTAAGATGAGGAAATCAAGTGCTAAAAGATGGAGGCTACTCCTGCCTCAACAGATCAGCCATCTTACCCAGCTCTGGCTTCTGTGAGGGCTCCTTTAGTGACAAGCAAGAAGTCACTCACACTTGCATTTGAGGGCTTGGTCAGAATATCAATGCTGAAGACGTAGCTGAGATTTAGTGAGCGGGTGGACAGTGTGAGGCTGGCGCTATGGCATCTCATCATGAGTGAAATGCAGGCAATGCGATGAGGCACCTCAGATATCTTGCCAAGATCCTCGAGATGGGAAGTGTTTTCCTCTGGGAAAAGTGAGGCATGGACTCTGCTCTAGGATGAGGGCAGCAGATGCCAGAGAACAAGCCCAGGATGGCAGGATACAGTGAGGATATTTGTTACTGTCCCCTGTGAATGTTGGAGAGGGGGAAACAAAACTCCATCTCCTCCTCCTCTCTGTGCACCTTCTCCCTCGGCCCAAATCTGTGAACAACCTCTTTGCTTCCACACATTTGACTCTCTCCTCTGTGCTTACGGACACGTATATGGGACAAGTGACAAATTACATGTTCACAGCCTCGTGGGGACATGGTGCCAGGACACGCTGCCTCCACAGGCATCGGGCAGGGCAGGCATGGATACATGGGGTGGGAAGGTACTTTGAGGTTGAACTACTGAACTCAGCAGGAACAGATTTACACCAGTTTTATCATCATGTTTGAAGAAAGAAGTCTGAGGTAGGGTTTGATTAAAATATTAGGAGTATAAATTCCTCATCTTGTCACCTTTATTTGTCTAGACAGAAGAACCGAGTTGTTTTGGCAGAGGAAGGGAAGGCATCTATTGATTGCTTACTGGGTCTATTAAAAAAGTGAAAAAAATCACATCTTTTTTCATCATGTTTCAGCAAACTCCTGCCTTGAGCTCCTACGAACAGACAAGAAGAAGACAGATGGATGTAAGGAAAGGTTACGCTACTTACTTACTATGTCTGCTCAGTTGCAGTCCATGGGGAAGGTGTCCTCGCTGAGTATTCTTCCATAACATCAGCCATGATGAATTTTTACAGCACAGATGTACCATCCCCTTCCTTTGACAAATTGTCAGGGGGTGCACAGCCTCCCTAACAAGTCCCTGAGAAACCTCTCCACAACAAATAAGCACATGGGGAACGGGAGTGCACCAAAATTTGGAACGGCTGTTTCAGAGTTGTAGTCTCAGGAGATGTTTCTGCACTTGGGACAAGTCCTGTTTGGAAAGTCAAATCTTCCTTTGCTTCTGCTTTAGCTGCAGCAAAGAGAGAAGCCTGTGACCAGTAAGATATTCAGTGCCAACTACATTGGGGGTAAATGAGCGAAGATGCTTTTGGAGTTTGCTTTGGCTTTGAGAGGAGATCAGGCAGTGTCAGTGCCATACCGCTGTTTGTGACTCTGAACTTGTCTGAGGAGCCCTCCTTATCTATCTTAAACCAGTGTTTTCCACTGACACTGCTGCATCACTATCCAACACGCACGTTGCCACTACAAAAGCATTTTCTTATATCCTGCCTTCACTGTAGGGAAATCTAACAGCTGAGACATGATCGTTTTGCAGCAACGAGATCACACTTCCTACTCAGGTGAAGGGGCAGGAAGCAGCACAGGGGCAGCCTGCAGGACTGCTGGGAGGTACCTGGGTCTGTGCTGCACAGGGGCCCTGGCACTGGAGCTGTGCCTTCCAGAGCTTCCCGTGGCTCCGGTCCTGGCTGTGCAACAGCGACCTGAAAACCGAAAGTGTCACTCCCTGGCCGGTCCTCGCGAGCTGTCACATTTGTAAGGTATTTGAGAGGGAAAGACAAATTGTCCTTAATGACCGACAGGGAATATCAGGTCGTTGTTCCTCTCATCTTTCCGTCACAGCTCTCCAGCTTTGCCCGCAGCAGCGCGTTTGTTGTCAGTCGCATTCTGATTTAGCAGCAGTCAGCTTTGGGAGCAGCCCCCGTCCTTACTGCCAGCGGTGGGACACAGCCTATCGACTTGGGTAGGAGGGAAATGCCACCCTTTCTGTGCGCATGTGTGTCTGTGAGTGCCTTTCGAAAAGCACCAGGCATACATTAATACTAATAACTGAGACCGCTATTCCTTTGCTTCAGTCTGATAGGCAGCAGGCAGGGTGTGAACCACACTATGTATCAATTAAGTGAAAAATAAATAATAGGAAGAAAGTAATATCTTTAACAGTGTATTCACTGGCACATACATATTTATTAGATAGCAAATAAAATGCTGCTCATATCATGTTTATGTGCATCACGAAGCCCTAAAGTGATTTATGGTGTCATGGTTTAAACGATGGAAGCCAGATGCAGTAGCATTGCCATATTCCTTACTGATAAAACTCTGCTTTTTAGTTTTTCTTTCTTTCATACCCTTGTTTCATGATTGTTGTGCATCCTTCATGGGAGACCAGGCTTTTCCAGCCTAAGGGAATAAAATTAATTTCTAAACATTTTTCAGTCTGCAAGTTTTATTGCAATTTTATGCTAGTCATTCCATCTTCAAAGACAAACCAAAGGGAGTCAGAGGGAGTAGGGCTTATTCAATGAAGTTGCAATTTGTGGGTGAGATGAGCAAGGAAACACAGCAAAAGCATGTGTTGTTTGCTGGATATTTGAGTAGCAAGGGGACTGTCTCCTCAAACATGGTTAAATATGCAAACTCTGCCTAGGGAAAATGTTTATTTACCTAGATTGACAGCAATCAGGGTAAAAAGCACTCAAGATAAGTGGCTCTTTAGCCAACTTTAATTTGTTGATGGATGGATTGACGGGAGGATGGTCAAAGAAATGACAACATTACTTTCTGTAATGGAGATATCCTGTCTGCTGGAGTTTGCAGTACCATTTGGTCTAATTATTCCTGATCCATCTATGAGCAAACTTTTCTCCCAGTGAGACAAGTTGTCATTCCTTTTCTTTAAATAAAAAGATAAGGAGCTAAAATGAAGAACAATTAGACCAAAGGATGATGGCATCTTCTGCAGTAAAAAAATTATACAAAGTCATCCATATCACTTAAAGAGAGTTTACTGTATTAATTGAAATAGTTGTGCATTCTATTATACAGTTTGTATGGGAACAGATGGCTCATTTCACAGACTAAACCTTGTCTTTTTACATTGCTTCAACAAAATAATAGTGAATGCATATTGTTATTGTAAATGATCCCAAGTTCAAACCTTGTAGCACCAAAACAGGCTAGTGGGAAAGCAAGAAAATAGATCATTGAATTGATTCACCATGTATTTTTCACCACGGCTATGGCAAAGACAAAGAACAACTCATAATGTCTCAGTTTTGCTCACACTCTTCCTGGAACAAAACATAGATTAGGCTACCAGTCCTGCAGCATGGAAAAAAACTGGGAAATTGGCTGTGAGTTGGAATAGCATGTGAATTTTGTGGGCTGTAGTGACAACAGTTTCTCAGGCTTACAGGAGCAATGACACAGCCGAGACAGTCGCGTGTGAGACTGTGGTCTGTTCTGCTGAGCACTCAAAGGTGGCTGCTTGCAAAGCATCCCAAGAAATATCCTGCACTTACTGCAGAAGAAAAACCTGCCAATCAGCAGTATGAACTGATGTCTCAGATTTTCTAATCTAGTTAAAATATCCTTGCTCTGGGACAAGCAATAAAAGAGCAAATACCAGTAGCTGCTTCCCTAGCCAGAGGGGCAGTTGCCCCAACATAACTAAGGGCACTTCATGGTAACACTTATTTTCCAGGGGTGGATAGCCTGTGGTTTCTGAAGAATCACTTCTCTTTTAGCTTGGACTCCCAAAATTTGGGTTAACCCCTAATAGTGTCACCACTGGAAACTGCATCTACAGTGCAGCTTATTTTATGTGGGCTGGCACAAGGGAGGCCACGAAGGAGGGCTGCAGTTAAGAGCACCTGCACATGAAATGGGTGCTGGTGTCAGCTCACATCTTTGTAGAAGCCATCACTACAAACAACCTGAGCATCAGCTCTGCATGGGCCTCTCAGAGGAAAATCCATCGTGGTGGGAGCGTGTAAGAACTAACACACTCTGGCACCAAATTCACTTACCTGGACCCATTGAATGCGTGGGTCTGCCCACCAATGGTGGGTTTGCTAACTGGGAGTCTGCCAGTCCCCTCTTTGCAATGACATGGGATGTTATTGTCTGCCAACAGTGCAGGGCCACCAACAGCAATTAGCCACCATTCTGAGACCTACTGCTGATTGCAAACTTCTCTTGGCCTCGGGAGGAGGCTGCGAAGCACTGGGAACAGACCACAAGGAGCAGGGATATTCAGAAGACCACCTGGGTCCATTGTGCTGTCCCTGCTGGGGTGGCTGCCTTGTGGTGGGGGATGACCAGGAGCCCCTCAGCATCTCTTCTCATGAGCACAGCACTGCAGGGGAACTGAGGGCACAATCCTATCCAATGCACTTCTGCATGGCTTGGATCAGCCCCAACTACACGACAAGCACATATGCTGCTGCTGGAAATTTTACGTGGAAAAAACCCAGCCTAGATTGTAGTTTATAGTTCTTTTCAGCAGGACTGCATGAAGCTAATGATACAGAAAGCCATTTGGGTTAAATTGTGAAACTGAAAGATGCAGCACCTGTTTTTCTGCTTCACGTGTTACTAAAAATACTTCTTCCTTTCTAAAATGCAACACAAATGACAATACAAAAGAAAACTCTACCATGACACTGGTGACATTATTAAGAAGGGTTTCATCAGTGTCCTTGTGCACAGAAAGATGAAAACAAAGACAGCAGAAACAACAGATATCATTATGCCATTTTTTAAACCCTTGGTGCATCCATACCTGAGGTAATTCATTGCCCTTCTGGTCTCACACTGTAAAAAAAAGAGAGCAGTGATAAGTTTTAGACGAGAGAGATGAGAATATTCCAAAGTATGGAAGAGCTTCCATATGAGGAGAAACTAAATAGCTTCTATTTATTCTGAAAAAGAGACTCCTGAGGGAGAAAAACACGGCAAAAAGGTGTGGAGGAGGCAAATCAAGACGTGAAGTGCTTCAACAGACAGATGTGAGAGAGAGCTTTAGAAACAAATGAAAGTGCTGAATTTATCAGAAAGGTGTGGGAGTTAGATGAGGTCAATGGTTCAAATAAGGGGTTATGCTGAGCCCTTTGGGAACAGCAGTCCTGGGGCTGCCGGGGACCATGTGGTAAAAAAGCCACCCAACCTGGTTGCAGGCAGTGATCCCACTTGTACTGGGGGTTCTCATCCCCAACCCATGTCACCTCAGGCAATGGGAATGAGTGAGTGCATGGAATGGGGGACCCTGGGGTAGCTGCCTTTAGGAGGTGCTGGCAGTACTTTTAAGGACCCTTTTTTTGTGGGTTCAGCTCACATGATACAAATACTACATTTACTGTTAAACATTTTCCTTTCCACTCTTCAAAATCAAGAAAAAAGCCCTGACTCAAGAAAAATATTTTACCAGTGAGAAGGGAGCATTGCCAGAGAGTATGAACCCCTGTAGAGATTTTACTTTTGCTATTGATTTTATGCGTGAGATGCTTAGGTACTCTGATAATGTCTGACAGTATAAGAAGCCAGAGAGAGAACAGAAAGGCTAATACAGTAGCAATGTCACCAGAATAACCTGTAAATTTTTTGGAAATTGTGGGTTTAAATCTAGCTGAAATACCTCATTGTTTATCAAGCAGAGAAGTGTTTTGACAAAAAAAAATCATTCTTCCCTTGGGGAGTTTTAATTTTTTTATTGTTATTTTTTGCGAGAAGGACATGGAAGGTAAAATGGGATGTTTTAGAGAGCTCTAAATGCCTTAGAAAAGGAAAAATGTAAATGGCAGAGATTTAAGTGGTGAACTGAGGCATTCATGGTGAAGGTACATACCTTCCCTACCTTGATAACAGTGTGCTACATAACCTATGTCGCATCAGTACTATGGCACTTACTCAAGTGTTAAAAACCCCCATTGAAAACACAGTTTTTAAATAAAGAGAGCTCTGAATAACAGCACTGCTCCTCTGGGACAACACAGACCAGAAGGCATGAGGATGGGGGACAGTGTGTCCTCAGCATCTCTGGATCCTCAAAAGACATGCAGCCAGACCTGCCCTTTCAACAAAATGCTGCTCTACCAAGCCAGGCTGCTCTCTAAAGACATCCACCCACCCTAAACAAAACCTACAGCCAAATGTTTTTGAGAAAAATGGTCTTTTCAAGGGTAAATTGCTTTTAAAAATAAATAGAAATTTAGCTGGAAGGTTGGCTGTAGTTTGGGTTCTCCCTGCATTTGGTTGTCCTCCTGAGATGTAACATTTTGGATCTTTTTGGACTGAGGAGGGACTTGAACATATCAGTCACTTTCTGGGCAAGTGCCCTCATATTGAGGGTCTCCAGCATAAAACATAAGCTAATGCATGTTAAAAGTGCAGGTCTGGACAGCTGAGCTGTGGAGAACGATGGTAAGAATTTGGAGCATAATCCCACTTTTGTGTTCCCAGCTGTTAAATGGCTCAAGAGGGGCAAAGTTTTAGGGCTTGCCCTTCTGGTCCATCCTCACTGTTCATGGTCCAAAAACCCTGGTCCTCATGCTGATTTTCACACCATTGGACCAGCCCTAAAAAAAAGGGAAGTGCAGTGTCTGACCCATCTGGACTGTCTCTGCATTGAATCTGTCCCCAGAGGAACCTGGTTTCAGGCATTTGAATTATGTGTCAGAAATACTCATTCATTAAAAAAAATGAGTGCTTTCCATACAGTTACTTGAGGATTGTATATCAGGAGACTAAAATATCTTTCATTTCAGTTCATTTAGTCCAGCAAGTCTCCCTACTGTAACTGTAACCCACCCTGCTGTCAGGGAATGTACAAGAGCAACTGCAGAGCTAGAGAACCAAAAAATATACATCTGAAGTGACAGCATGAAAAAAGTGAATGGGGGTGAAATATAATTAGCTGAGGCAAGGACAAGTAGGTAAGTCTCCACAGTCATAATTTATGTGGGATATTGTTATAGTTATTACCATGCAATTTAACAGGAATACACCAGAGCAATTTTCGTATCTTAAAACATGCAGATGCACTCACATATATGAGAAAAGTCTCAGAACTCAAACCATCCAAAATAATCAAGAATGCTATTATCATAAACAGCCACAATTAACACAGGGATCACAAGGGATGAGTCTCAATTTCTGATAATCTTAAGAGAAAATGAAAGCATTGTTAAAACTTTAGTGTAGAAATGGTAGCTATATTCACATCTCTGTGCACTCTGTTGTCTGTGCCAGTCACTCCTCTATCATTCTTTTGCCAGTCCCAGAACCAACAAATTGGTGGATTTGAGATTTTTCTGCAGCACTACAGGACACACGTGGCAATGAAAAATATTTGGACTGATCTTACCAGTTTAAATTGAATTTTTTTTTATTTTTACAAAAGAGTAGTCTTCAATTACTAAAGAAGAGAAGGAGGAGGTATGGACACTATTGGTACAAACTTCTGGGGATTTACAGTTGCAAAGTGCTTTATAACAGCCTGTGCTGCCATCCATAATTTACAGGCTTCCTTCTAATGTTGCTGTCAATACAGTATTGCTCTTATCAGCTCCATAAATTATTTCTGCTAGTAACACAGATTCAAAGAATGGTTTGGGTAGGGAGGGATATTTAAGGTCATCTAGTCTAACTCCCCTGCCATGGGCAGGGACACCTTCAACTAGATCAGGTTGCTCAGAGCCACACCCAAACTGGCCTTGAATGTTTCCAGGGAAGGGGCATCTATCACATGTCTAGGCAACCCATGCCAGTGTTTGACTGAAAAAAATTCTACCTTATAGCTAGTCTAAATCTATCCTCTCTTGATTTAAACCATTACCCCCTGTCCTATTCCAACAGACCCTGCTTAAAAAATTTGTCCCCATCTTTCTTCTAAGCATTGAAGGGCCACAAGGAAATCTCCACAGAACCTTCTCTTCTCCAGGCTGAGCAACCCCCAACTCTCTCAGCCCATCCTCACAGGAGAGGTGCTCCAGCCACCAGTCATCTCCGAGGTCTCCTCTGGAATCACTCCAACCTGTTGGGGTTAGGGTTATGTGCTGAGAACCCCAGAGCTGAGTCCAACACTCCATGTGGGGTTTCATGACAGCAGAGAGAGGGGCAGAATCCCCTCCCTCAGCCTGCTGCCCATGCTGCTTTTGATGTAGCCCTGGACACGTTTGTTTTTCTGGGCTGCAAGTGCACATCATTGTCTCATGTCCAACTTTTCATCCATCAGCACCCTTAAGTCCTTCTCAGCAGGGTTTCTCTTAATTCCTTCATGCCCCAGCCTTTACTGATACAGTGGGTTTCCCTGATTTAGGTACAGGACTTTAAACTTGGCTTTGTTAAACTTCTTAAGGTTCCCACAGCCCACTTCTCGAGCTTGTTCAGATCCCTCTGGATGGTGTCTGACCCTCATCTGCACCACTCAGCTTGGTGACATCTGCAAACTTGCTGAGGGTGCACTCAATCCCACTGTTTCATTGGTGAAGATATTAAAAGATATCAAGCAATACTGGACCACTGAGGGACATCACTTGTCACTGATCTCCATCTGGATATTGAGCCACTGACCACTACCCTCTGGATGCCACCATCCAGACAATTCCTCATGTGTGGTAAGATTTACTGGGGCTTGTTGCAGGGAGATAATAATTTGGACTCTGAGACAGATAAATGTGATTATATCAGAAGCTGTTTATTGCTTACACAAGCTTTCNAGTCATCTCCGAGGTCTCCTCTGGAATCACTCCAACCTGTTGGGGTTAGGGTTATGTGCTGAGAACCCCAGAGCTGAGTCCAACACTCCATGTGGGGTTTCATGACAGCAGAGAGAGGGGCAGAATCCCCTCCCTCAGCCTGCTGCCCATGCTGCTTTTGATGTAGCCCTGGACACGTTTGTTTTTCTGGGCTGCAAGGTCACATCATTGTCTCATGTCCAACTTTTCATCCATCAGCACCCTTAAGTCCTTCTCAGCAGGGTTTCTCTTAATTCCTTCATGCCCCAGCCTTTACTGATACAGTGGGTTTCCCTGATTTAGGTACAGGACTTTAAACTTGGCTTTGTTAAACTTCTTAAGGTTCCCACAGCTCACTTCTCGAGCTTGTTCAGATCCCTCTGGATGGTGTCTGACCCTCATCTGCACCACTCAGCTTGGTGACATCTGCAAACTTGCTGAGGGTGCACTCAATCCCACTATTTCATTGGTGAAGATATTAAAAGATATCAAGCAATACTGGACCACTGAGGGACATCACTTGTCACTGATCTCCATCTGGATATTGAGCCACTGACCACTACCCTCTGGATGCCACCATCCAGACAATTCCTCATGTGTGGTAAGATTTACTGGGGCTTGTTGCAGGGAGATAATAATTTGGACTCTGAGACAGATAAATGTGATTATATCAGAAGCTGTTTATTGCTTACACAAGCTTTCTTTTATACACTTTTTTCTCTGCACCTACGAATACATTTCTTATTATTGGTTAATACAGTTGTGTACGTATTTCTACTTGTATTTCATTGGTGCCTTACAGTTTAAGCAAGCTGACCTTCACTATTTCTAAAAATGTACCTTATCTTAGTAAGCTTCTACCTCCTACACTGCCTGAGCAGGCATCTGCTTTCTTGTTGTTTCTAGCCGTTCTCATCTTTTACCCTTCCAGTCCTGCACAGGCCTGGTTTGGAGGGTTCAGATGTCCATTTTCCTCTGGATACATTCCCACACTCATGCACTGAACAGTCCACTCATCAAGGCCATATCTCTCCAATTTAGCAAGAAGGATATTTTGGGGGACCACGTCAAAGGCTTTACAGATGTTCAGAAAGGTGACATTTGTAGCTCTTCCCTTGTCCACTGATGTAGTCACTCCATCATAGAAGGCCACTAGGTTGGTTAGGGAAGACCTACCTGTTTTGAACCACCTTCCTGTCTATCATGTGCCTTAGTACAGCTTCTAGAAGCTTCCTTGATCTTCCCAGACACAGAGGTGAGGCTGACAGGTCAGTAGTTCCCAGGGTCCTCCTTTCTTCCTTTTTTAAAAATGGGTGCAAAGTTTCCCTTTTTCAGCCATCAGGGACCTCACCTGACTGTGCCACCACAAAAGGAGACTTTCATAATTTTAATTCACACTTAAATTGCTGAAGATTATCCACTGTCCACTGGATTTCAACAATACCCAAACGTAAGCTGTTCTAATCATATGCTAAAATACAATAACCACCAACTCTCACAACCATCTGAAAAATCAATCACTCCTACACTGATCAAGTTTCTGTCTCTCTCAGAAGTTTTTTTTTCTCTTCTTTTCCTGTACTTATGTGTGCCCAGTGTGATTAACATGCAGTCAACCTGTGACTCCTCATAGCTGCCTCCTAAAGGTGACTAGCTTGTTTCAGCCTAGTCGATATGGTTTAGAAACATTTGCTCTTGTCTTGGGGCATGAGAATAGACTGGAAGAGTTCCTGAGGTTTACTGTTGCCTTTAAAATTCTGTTCTTCTAGCTAAAAAACGTTGTCCCCTATTTGGAGAAGGAGCACTTACTTAAGAAGGAAGGATAAAGTACCCCAGCTGTCAGCATCTTTTCTGGCGTTTCTATATCACAAAATCATTCTCTGTTTGCCACGTACTTAAATAAGAATAAAATTAATCTCCAGATAACACAATGTAGTGGTTTTATTTTGTTCGTTTTGTGGCTCAAGGTAAACTGGGACTTTCTCTGAACCAGACTGGTGAGACCCCTTAGACCAAGTCTATGTTCACAGCAAATGACTCTCTGCAGTGAAAGCAAGAGACCCATGAAACTCTTACAAATTAAGGCTTATGCAAGATTGTTAAGACCCAAATTCTAGATGTATCAAAGAAAGCCCATTATGTTATTCCAGATTGGTTTTGGGTTGTGGGTTTGGGTTGTTTTTTGTTTTTTTTTTTTGGTTTGGGGTTTGTTTTTTTTTTTTTGCATCATTTTTTTCCTAATACTGCCAGTCCATGTTTGTAAAAATCTTCTTCCTTCTCTTTGCTGAATCATGCCTGGAATCCATATTAGAAGTCAAGTGTAAAAAAAAAGGAGGGGAAGCTGTGCTACAGGCAGCTGTTGTTGTCAATGCCCTTTCCTTTCCTGAAATAAAAGTCACACAAAAATTTAAAACCTTGCTGGGCCTCTATTCCTTACTGTCAACATTACCTCCCTTCAGATCTGTAAAAGGGCAAATCTTTTCCTAGCAACAGCATTAACCCATTCACAGGGATTTGAAAACAGGCTTTCTGTCTTTCCCATAGCTGGCAACACCTTGTGCTGTTCCTGCATGCCTGTGGTTTAGACTGTTATAGTCTCTCTTTACCATTAGAAGCTATTTCACAGGAACTACTAGGAACTATTCCACTCCAAAAAGAGTGGAAACAATAAAGCTTGATACTTATCAGAGCATTTATTCTGCTTTAATCAAGGCACTGAATAACAGAGCAAGGGAAGAGCTATTGATAGCACTTAGAGGCAAATGTTACAAATATACAGCAGAAAGTTTTATAGTCCAGTATTAATCTGAATATGTGGGAATTTTCTGATACAATCTCAAGTCAATAATTAGGCTGCTAATTGACAAGACACTTACTTGTCTCAATAAAATGTGATCATGCTTCTCAGTCATTGTGCAATGCTCCTTGAATAGGAAGGAGGTAAGTATAATCACATGTGCATTTCACATATATAAAAATAGATACAGAGATAAATACATTTTGTAGCAGCACTTAAAATGTTTTATGTATGTATTTTTTGTGATTCTGGACCAAACTGAAGTTTATTCCTTTTCAAAAATCACCAACTCGATAATCTTATTTCCCGTCATCACTGTAAGGCACCAACACATTTGTCTGCATCTCCTAACAGACTTGGCCAAGGAGCTAAGGCAGCATTTTTGCCCTCTCTTATTAGCAATGCACAAAGCATATTTTCAGATAATTGGGATCTGCATGCTCCTGTCTCCAGTTGAACTGAACTAACTTAATCACACTCCCTGGTTGACAACTGTTGCTGTACACGGCCTGCTGAAGGCCTGACCAGGTGCTCCCCAGTGCTGGCAAGCACTGAAAGTTCCTAACAGCAGCTCTTTGATTTTTTTTGCATTGTTGTAGCCTCCAATCAGTGGTAGACTCATCTCTTGTCATCCTTGAGGTTCTAATAAAGTCTTCAGGTGCTGCAGGAAAATACCAAACAGCAACATATATGAATCTGTCAGTTTTGTATGACATGGACCTCAACTGAAATCCCTTATGTCTCTGCCCTTATGTCACCTCCTGTCTCAGGCTCTGTATGATGATGGAGAGTTTGGAAGACAAATTCATGGCTGACTGTGGTTCATTGGTCAAAGTGCTTGGGAGTCATGGCTGTTTAGATTTGCATCCTTAACAATGTTAAGTGACCTGTTGAAATCCTATCTAACTCTGGGGAGGGACCTAAACCAATTAAAAAAAAAAAAGGACCATAACAGCCAGACACTGGTGGAAGCTCAGCTCCAAATCTGAATTTTGTGTCTCACTACAGAGACAACACATAACACTGTCAGGCTAAACTAAAAAAACCCTAAGGAACTCAGATCATAAAACTCAAAAAATGCTTTCTTTTCTTTTGGTATACATGCAAAAATGTGGTATCTGTGTATACAAATAACAGACAATTCCAAAAGAGAGTTCATTTAAAAACATAACTCTAGACCAGCTGAGTGTTTTATTATAATACTACTAATATTTTGTGAGTTACTAATCCACAGATATTTCTTATTCAAGACAAGGGTAAGACCTAAAGATGCAGATTTTGTGATATGTCAGTGCTGAAATGAAATGAGGAATAGAAACCCTATGTGATTTTTTGCTGTATTTCCTATCATTTAAGAGGCATTTTATCAAAACTGTTCACCAGAATTCTCCATTCAGAAACTACCAAAGAAAGTCTCCAGACAACTGACCACAGTGTGTCTCCAGAATTCTTCTTGTTTTTTTCCAAAGGGAGCAAGATGCAGAAACTTGTAATCTGCCCCTCGACAGCAGATGATATGGATTTGGAAAGGGAAGACTGGACAAGCAGTTGAAAGATATTTACTGAAGGCACTTAAACAGACAAATTGCATTAGACTCAGGCAAACTCTTGAGACTAAGAGTGTATGTAAATATCATAGATGCATGCCTTATTTTCACTTTGCCTGAGGCACTTGCTATGGCCACTGCTGGAGACAGGATGCTGAGATATGCCTTCCTCTGAGCCCTTATGGTTATTCTTATGTTCCAGTGAAGTCACAGTAAAAGTCCTATTGGCAGGAAAACTATGTTGGCTTCAAGTTGGCTTCATGTTGGCTTCATGTTGGCATGAAGCATGTGTTTAGCTGTCCATCTCTTTTTTTTTTTTTAATATATTTTCTAGCCTTTAGCGCTTCAGTTATCTTTCAAATCTGTATCTACAAAGTAATTAATTCCTAGCAATACATAAAAGGTTTTTCTGCTGGATTTTAGACGGATTACATCTCAAGTGTTTTAGACAACCTCAAGGTGAGATGACTTTCCTTGTACTTCTGTGATACACCTGAGAAAGTGGTGACACACCTAGAAAAATTTCTGTGCCTTGCAGTTCTTTCCACATATGCATCCCTTATTTTTCTTAATACTTATTATATTTTTGTGTGTCACGACTATGAAGTTATATAAGGTGATTAATGCTCTATGATTGTGTAATTACTTCATTTGATTTGTGAAAAAATAATTAGAGAAGAAAGAAACCGCCCTTACAAAAAAACATGAGACCAGATGGAATGGTGTGTCTTGGGCGTGGGAATGATTATGCAGTAGTCTTTGGGCAACAGTCACTTTGGAATTTTGCTTTCCTGCTCTGCTTGCTCAGTGACCAGTGTCTCTTCTTTGTTACCAGAAAAGTTTAGGAAGACATTTATTAGGGAAATTTCCTCTTGGCCAATAGGTTCATCTGAATTATGCTTCTCTAAAACTTTTGACTGGCCAGGGAAGTCCTTCCCCATAACTTCAGTATTCATCAGAGGGTTTGGTTCAGTTTCAGAGGACAAATCATCATGCTGGCATCTCCACACCCAGGTGGGAGCAAACACAGACCAACCTCTGCCAAAATAATAACAATAATAACAAGAGATGTGTTGACTAAGTACTTGTGCTCAGCTGCTTCCTCCACTAACGAAGGAGGAAGCAAAGGGGAGAATTTTCAGAAAAACAAAAAAGCAACACAATGCCATCTATTAGCACTTACTGCTGTCACCTTGCAGGGGCTTCATACTTCAGTGATACAGATTTAGGACTACACACCTTGCCACAGACCTCAAAATCCTTTTAACCTTTTCCACAGGATTTGGAGCAGCAGTACTAAGCACATGAGGCTGTTAGGCTGTGCAGCTCTCACTGTCCGAAAAGCTGTATAAGGACCTGAGCTTAAACATATGGAATGATTTGATTCAACATATTCTTGCATCAGACATATAGAACCAGAATCAGTCCTATAAAGTTCTGAAAAGCATCATTAAAATATTTAAGTCTAACCTGGGAACTTGTGTAGCAACTGAAACAGGATTAAAAGAGAAAAACCCAGTCAGTATTGTGAGGCTATATAAAGGTTCTCGTTCACTCTTGTGTTTCATTAATTGAAGCTTAATTTTGCTACAACATCAAGTTGGTTCCATTTAAAAACAATCCCCTCTTCCAAAAAAAAAAACCCACCACAAAAAATGAAAAGCATTAAGAGATATACTTTGGGTCTAATTTCACTCTCCAGCAAAGCCAGGGTGTGAAGGAGATGATTCCTTTCAGTCTTTGAAGCACCTGTTATTTCACAATCCAAATGAGCTATATTAGCTTGTTTAATTAGAAGTAATGAGAGTTTTAATCTCAGTATTGTCAAATCTGAGATTTCTTTGTTTACCTTCCCTAGAGCTGTCTAGCTTCTCCTAACATTAAAACCAATACACATGTATTTGTGACATCAGGAAAAATGTGGGATTTCAGAAACTTCTCAGCATTTGCTGGTAGAGAGAACCAGTTGGGACACAAATCTAGTGTTAACTGTTCTTTTAGTACACTATTTATATTTAAAATATATACTTAATTAGGTGGCTAGTTGTGGTGGAGATCACAGGGAGATCATATGTTTATTTCTTTATTATGAAGAAAGCATGTTCTCAAAATCTTATTTACTTCTGAAAAATTAATTGGGACCGAGCAGTCAGTGCCAGGGATGAGTAATCATTGCCAGGTTAGGCATGCTTCACTGGATTGCAAGGGATGGGAAGCTCACTGCCATAGCAGCTCATCAGCCCAGACTTACCCTCTGCCTGGCACAGTGTCTGGTCACTGTGGATTCCCACTGTGCTGCTTTTCACCACCTCAGATGGCCACTTCAGTCAGGTTTATACCAACTATTTCTGGCTTTTTGAGGTAGATGTCTCCTTGCTCATCTTACAAAAGAGCTTTGGTTGTGCCTGTGACACAAACCATAATTCAAATGCTTTTTATGCATAATTCAAATGGCAAATGCTTTTCAGTTCTGTCAGGCATACCGATGAGTTTTCACAATGATGGTTTAGTCAAATTTCCTAACTATATATTTCTTATTGCTGGGAAATGGTTGGCCAAGAGTTCATCAGTAAGCAATGCACTCTTTCCAGGAGCAAAGGAGGTCTGTTCATTGCCCAGGTAGAAATTCGGATGTTAGAGGGGTGTTTGAATCAGGCCTGGCCATGCAGACACAATTAGTGGACGTTGCACCTGCCAGACCTGCAGCAGATATTAACGTTGCTTAGAAAAAAGGGTCGTGAACAGAGATGTCAGACTCAAACTCCTAAGGAAATTACGCTGTCAGCAAAAGGCCAGGCAGACCCCCGAGACGAGAGAACGCGCCAGGAGGTTCCTCTTGCTGGGAATGCAGAGTTTTCCCTGTGGGGAGTGGGGGTTGGCAGCTGCACACCTGCTTCCTCTGCAGCTTCCCAAGTGCCTCCCCAGATGGGAGCGTTTGCCGGAGATGGCCCACGCTGCTCCGAGCAGTTTCCTGAGCCCTGTGGCTGCTGTCAGGGGAAGAAACAGTACATGAAACATGGCATCATTTCATTTCACTAAAAGGAAGCAGATAACACAATGGATAAAATAATGTTCACAGTCTCCATGTGTGGTTGAATACTGGTGCTTAAAAGCATTATTTGAACGCAGTGGACCAGCAGTAAGCACACAGAGAGGAGTTTTGAAATGCTTCTAAATTATACTGCAACAAATTTCCCGTGTTTCCCCCCAGTTTTTGCAGTCTCCATCACTATGACACTTAAGTATTTGATGTAGGGCCTTGCTCCACTTACCCTCGTTCTTGAATCAGTTGGGCTGTTCTGCAATTCAGGATTTCTCCTTTCACTTGGACACTGAAGGACTCTTGTTAAAAAGTGAAAGAGCTTTGTTGAAACTTCACCATGAAGGCAGGACAGAAGTGGAGCCACCAGCTTTGCCATGCCTGATTCCAGGAGACCTGGCTCCAGTAAGTGCCCTCACATGCCTGTGAGCTCCATCTGCAGTGCTCAGTGAGAATGAGGGACCTCAGAACGGGATCTGGCCCTCCAGTCCCCTGTGCTGCCCTGTGCCCAGGGTGCTGCAGCCCGTGGTGTGGAGGCAGACCCTGGGGAAAGGGGTTTCTTCTCCTGCCTGCCCCTCTCACTGGCAAGCTGCCCTGTTTGGGGCAGCATGCAGGAAAAACTTGTCTGGGATCCAGTGCCAGGAAACCTCTTCCTCAAATGAGAATCATAAGGGAGGTCAGGGAGCGCTCTTACTTTTAAAAATGATAGGAGGACATGATGGAGCTGTGACAGTATTCAGTCACAAACCAATTATACCACCCACCAGAATGCAAAGGCTTGGCAGGCCAAGTGTCTTTGAAGTTAAATCCTGAAAAACTATACTCCAAACCAGATAAATCACACCAGGAAGAAAAGCAATGCCCAAGTCTCCTCCAGGACTCTAATGAACACTGTAGAGGGTAAGTGTCACTAATGCTTTCTTCTCTTTGAACTTTCTGGAATATGACTCATGGGGCCAAATCCAGCATAATCATCACCTGATTTGCAATATGAAAATGAGCTAGAATAACTAATAAAATACAAAATGAATAGTTCACTCTTTCCTCCTGCTTCCACAACCTCTTCTCCCGCCTTGTTTCCCAGAAATATTTATTTGTGTTCTGAGAATGAGGTTCACTGCAGAAGCCACACTGGGAGTTCGGCTGGAGTGCTCGCTGAAACACCTCCACTGCCAAAACTTCAGCAAGCTTCTTGCATGAAATTATCAATATTTGCTGCACCAACGAGAGAAAAAAACCTGCCATGCTTTTAAGAAAACCTTATTGCTCTCTGGTGGACTTAAGGTGGGCAAAGAAGAACCTGGAAATTTGTCCTGCAGTGAGACAGGGAGTGAGCTGTGTATCGACAGGATGTCTTAATACAGTTACAAAATTAAGTGAAGGGCACTGAAAGAGGGATATTCTGTCACCTAGGCACTTCTCCTTTCATGAAGCCACACATAACACAAAGTTAATTAAAGCCTCTATTCTGAGAAAAAGGAATGTTCCATTTGGTAAATTTAGAAACAGCTGGTTAGTTTTATCCATTACTTTTGTGCTAACATCAGTTGAGCTCATTCAACTCTCTCTTTTTATGAAGCTGTCCTTCCTATGCTACCTGATAGCTACTAATTGCTGCAACTACATTTCTGAATTGCAAATTTTCTGCACTGATAAAAACTTTGATTGCCTGTCAGCTACACATAAGGAAAAGATCACCAGTGCTAAATGAGGTGTTCCACGCTTGGATAATAATGCCTAATGAATTATTCAAAAAAGAATGCTTGAATGAAGCAAACAATTTGAAGGGTTACTAGCAGCCGTAACAGTTCAACAGCCAAAAGAACAAAAGTATCATCCTGAAAATTACACTAATGATTAAAAAATGCGTATTAATTCTACATTTGGAGAAAAAAGAAATGCCAATCTGATTTTAAAGGTTAATCATTATTTTTTCACTAATGCTCTAATCTCTGGGAAAAACACCCTTTACCAATATTTTGGGACATATAATATTATGACATAACATATTTATATAATTTTCCAGGCATTAACCCTCTCTGCAAATTTCAAATTTCACTGTGAAAGAATCAAAAGCCCAATTGGAAAGCCATTACTGTCCACAACATCCTTCCTATTGCTTTAAATGAACCTCGGATCAGGCCCAGTTTCCAGCACAGCAGCATCATAGTGATTGCCTTGGGATCAAGCACCACTAAAGGTGCTCTCAAGAGAGTGACTGTTGAGCCATAGTGTGGCCTCAACCACAACCAAACACAATCCAGAGTGTCTGAATTACTCCAGACTGGCTTTGGTGTGTTGAAGCCAGAATCTGGCTCTCACTATTCACTTGGTGAAGGATTTGCTAAGTGAAAAAATGGGCTTTGGAAACAAGAGCCACACATTCAAATTATAATAAAAAGAACTGCTATATTCACATAACTGCTGTTAATATGTTACTATTTTCAGTCCAAATTTGACTGCACCTTTAAAAAAGAGTGGATGGCTAATAGGGAAAGAAATATTTTCCCTAAGTGCTCCTGGCTAAAGGTAGAAGGATAAGAGAAAAAGAAATCCTTAGTAAACCATGAGAATTTCATGGATGTCCAATACTGACACATTTTCAGCTTTCATAAAAATATATTTCCAAGACCAAAAGTGATAATTTATTATGACAGACTCTCTCTGGTTGCCAAAAAGACAAGAAAAATCTGAGAACTAAATCCTAAAGAACATCTCCTGTAAAATATTAGCATTACATGAAATACATGAAAAATAAAAGCACAATAGCAGTGACACGTTTATCTGCCTTGCTGTTAAAACACTCCCAGTTATTGTGTTTGGAACTGAGCTAACAGAGACACACCATTACAGCAGAGAGGTCTCCCAGTGATACTACAGTGTTGACTATGCTAAGAAAAGATTTGTAGAAGAGCACTTATTAAAATGAAACCCAGTCAACCACTTAGCTACTTCTTGCAATTTTACAGCTATAAAGCCTTTGGTATTAGACGCCAATTAGTGATTTTATTATAAAGATGTTCAATGTCAAGATAACACTTCTTCTCATTTCTGGCAGTGACACTGAATGGTGGATAGAAGAAATGACTTCAGGAAAGCTTAGCTGACCATCTGCTTAGGCCTGCTCACTCACTGATGATTAATCCTTTCCCTCGAGGACAATGTCTCCATGTGTTTCTCTTGCTGTCTTTTTAATGTCACAAAAAGAGGTTGATAAACACATTCAAGTCACAATTAAAAAACATTTTAACTGACCAGTTGCCACTGATGATATTATTAGACAGTTTTAGTCACTGTTGTAACCATGTGTTTAGTGGTGTTGATGTGAAGCGGACATGAAGTTTCTTTAATGTGCCTCCTACCTATTTTTACATTTAGGTGACATTTAAATGTTTACCTTGATGCAAACAAACAGCCTGCAAGGAGCACTGGGAGAGGGCAATTTTTTACCCTACACAAGCAAAAACTCTGGAAACAGTATCTGGAGGACTGCAAGGCACCTGCTGTCCTCTGCCTGGCATGGGGGAGGAGGAGGAAGAGGAGGAGCAAAAGACCCACCAGAGATTCCAGGTAGACTGCAGCGCTTACTTCTAGACCCACATATGCTTCTGCCAAATGCACAAGTGATTGATTTCCCCTTTCCTCTCAACAGGTCAGAGCTCAGAGGTGGGCTCCTGGGCAGAGTGAGCCCACGGGAGTCACATGTGTGCAGGGACATCCTGCTGGTGACATGGATGTTGTTACAGTCAGGAACACAGCAGTGTCGGCTCCTACTGCCCTCTTTTCTCTCACAGATGATGGTAAGAATTTTGCTGCACATGTGGGAGCAGGTTCATGTTAACTACTGTACAGAGTTGTTCTGGTGGAAGAGGTGACCAGTGAGGGACTAACCACTGACAGATGACTGGGCCAGCTTTCATGAGGTCTGGCTGTCACAGAGCTCTGCACCTCCGGCTGTAAAATTACTTTCTAGTTATAATCTCAAACATGGCTTTAAGGGGAACCAATTTCCAGTGCTCACGGCCTGACTTTTCATCTCTACCCTAGCCTATTTCTGTGTGGTATACTTCTGTTCCTCCAATTGATATGCACATGCAATCAATAGAACCACATTTCTTGGCAGTCCCAGAATGGAAGCACTATGACTCCCAAGTAGCTGGTCTGACTTATTTATCACGTACCCAATTTAAAGCAAATTTGGCCAGCAAAATAGTTAATGTTGATCTTTTTGCAACTGATTTCAAATATCATCCTGTATGTTATATAGTAGTGGTTTTCAAACTCTTTATCCACATCATTATATTTATTTTTGTGAAGTATCACTCTTAGACTATATCAAGCCCCATCAAATAAAATGCATTGAGAATTTGATAAATCAGAAATCAAATGTTCTCAAAGCAAGCATAACAGCTAAAGCTATGAATTTCCTTGATGCTTTGAAGTCATCATGGGGGGCATTGACTTCCCAATTCTTGTGATTAATTTGAGTGTCTCCACAGAAACCACCTTTCAGAGCATTCTTTACCTTTTCTAGACCTGTACTTACATCATTGCCTCTCATTAGATTAAGGGACTTAAACTGTCCTACAGACCTTAAAAATTAATGTAAGATACGACACAACAGAAACTCAATAACTTATAAAAGAGGGCATAGGAAGGAGAGACATAGAAAGTGGTTACTTGTTGAAGGCAGGTTTGACTTCTGATTTAATCCCTCATTAAGAGGTATTTTCAAAAGCCCTGGAGTAATTTGGAAAACCAAGTGCCATTGGTTTTCAATCAATTAGACATATTTTTGAAATTCATGCAGATTATCAATAAACAAGTTTACAGCCCAGTCCGACCTGTGGTGAAATTGATGGCAATGTTTGCTTTATGAAAAACAGTTCCAGTACTTAATTAGATTTTCTTTAGGCATTGCATTTAAAAAAAAAAAAAAAAAGGAAAAGGCAGTGGCCTTGCAGTTTTCCAGTTCAGGAGAAGCATTTCATGGCATGAAAGCAAAGACACAGAGATGGAAAGAGAAGACAAGCACAATGCCGTAACTCACTTCACTGGTGGATGGACATTGGTGTGACATGGAGGAGATTCAATGGAGGAATAAAAGAGAAGAGGAGAGGTGATTACAGAGATGGGCTTCTCAGATGATTTTGTCTGAAGTATTTTTTCCATATGATGACAGCAGGAATAGATACTGAAAGCTTATTTTCTCATTAACCAAAAGAATAAATAATAAGGAAAAGGATGAGATTTTAAATGCTGAGTCCATGAAAAAAAAGGTTTTTTTATAAATGGTTTCTTTTGAAATCATCAGGAGATATATACCAATTTTCAGTGGAATCACATAGATGCTTTATAAGGGGAGAAGAGGAATAACCCTCATAGAGGCTCTCAGGGGATGGCTGCTGACATGGAAAACCATTTGCCCCAGTCAAATTTTTGGCTTTAATCTGAGATGAAGGATCTAAGTCATTTAAGGGTGTTTCTGTTTACCCCTCAAGCTTCCTGGAGGCAAGAGAGAAGCTTCTGTGATCAATAGTATCAAATGGCATGAAGAAGCACAGAGCATTACAGACAAACATACTTTCTTTTTCAAATGCAGAGGACATCTCACCTACTAGATAACAAGGCACTTTCCACATCATAACCCACAATCAGTCAAACAGACCAACTCAGTGTATTACTATGGGAAAAAGGTCTGATTTCTGGCTTATTAGAATTCTAAGAAAATGGAAATTAAGCAGTGGGTGGTACCTTGAGCAAAATTTTGAGGGTAGATTTCTGCAATTGATCTAGGTGAGTATCAGCTTCTAAAAATTTCTTTTAAAGACTTCTTCCTCCAAAAAAATTACTGTGGCTAATATTGAACCACCAATTACTCCAAGGAACTTGCGACAGAATCTTTGTAGAGCTGGATGTGAGAGGTAAAACTCATCAATTCCCAACATCTAGTTCATATATTATCCACCTTATAAAAACGCTTTACCTCATCACTTTAGGATATTGTTTCCAGGGATAAACTACTCTCTCTCTCTTTGAATTTCCTATCACCATATGCTGCTTTAATTAAAAGAAAAAAATATCTTTTATTCTAAGAATTTTGACAGAACAGTAGATAAGACTTTTCCTCTTCATAAAAAAGGCAATCAATTTTTGTCAGAACAATGATGAATTTAAATTAAAATTTTATGACAAAATATTGCTGACTTAACATTTTGGAAGCCAAATTATTCAAGAATCTCAAGGAGACTGCTCAAAAATTAAGATGCCAAGAGTGTTCAGACACTCAGAAACATAGGCTCTTACTTTAAAGCTGCTTGCTTACTGTATGAGAAGTCCAATTTAAAATTAAATCATAAGCCGAATTGCACTGAAAATTGCAGAAGCAGGAATGGATCTGGCCTATACTGTTGAGATAGAAACCCATTATTAACAAGGTGTATTTTAAGAGTTGAGTCAAATGCTATTGTGTTTGCAATTGAATTCTACAAGGGGTAAATCCAGAAGAAAGCAAAATGTGCTACAAAAATAAGATTTTAATTTCTTTTTCCATGCATATTTGGTTTGTGAGATATCTCCAAGTAATTAAAAGATGACTTTGTAAACAGAAAGTGTAACGTGATCCTGAAAAAGAGGCAGTTCCTCACTTTCAAGAAGCACAGCTCAGATGGTAAGAGAAATGAAGTAAAAGATTAGGAGAATAGTGACAGATTTTCGTAGAAACATTTCAAAATGTTGACATTCAAAGTACATTCAAAAAGATTAAATGGCTTTGAGTAGTCAAGTCAATCACATAGATGTGTCATCAGCATAACCCTGGAAACTGCAACCCAAACCACCCTGGTGGCTAAAAAAACAGGAGAAGCATACATGACATAAATAAGCCTGCATCCACCAGCAGTAACTAAAATTACTAACTCTAATGTTAATTTTAATGAGTTGTGTAGTTAAATTCATTCTAATTGTAATCAAGATGGCAATAAAGCTCTACAAGCATCCTGTGGTCATCAGGGCCATTCAGAGGGACTGCTCTCTTGTGATTTGCCCCTGTGACTGTCTCCCTCTCAGCTGTAATGAATTTGAGCATCACAGACTTCTACCCACATGTCACAACCCTTCTTTAAAAACAAAACAAAAGAATCTTATTTTTCTACTGGTGGCAGACTTGATCATCTGCTTGGCCATCTCTCCCACAAAGGTCTGTGTTTTTTTTCTGGTGGCTGCTTGTGTTTGGAAGCTCTTACCCCTGCTCTTCTTTCCATCACCAGTCCTCTCACAGCATTCTCCCAAGCACCAGCTTCTAATTGTTAGTAGGAAACTGCACATCACACCTGGAGAACTGGGCTGGAAACTGAGAAACTAAAATAGAAAAGTAGACTCCATGTTGACTTCAGCCAGTGAATTCAGACACATAACTGTAAGGAGACAAAAACAGGTCTTGAGAATCACAGCAGCCACACCGGAGGATAATGAGAAGTGCTGGTGTTAACTCTGGAAGACCAAAACAAATCACACAGACACTGCCCTGGGCTGTTAGATCTGGATTAATAATTAGTTCATCAGATCTCCCTAGATCCAGGTAGGTGCTTCAAATCTTAGCCACAAACTGAGTGTGCATGTTATGAAAAGCCAGATATGTAACCAAACCCACATCACTCATTTCACTTGAGCCTTAGTACACTATCCTATGAAACATCTATCCCACAAAACATTTCTCTTTACCTCACTGCACCAGTATAAGGGTAAAATAGATAATGTCACCAGGGTGGTTGTTACAGCTGATTTAAAAGTTCAGTTGCTGCACTTTCCCTGCTTTTCTAGCTCCAAGATTGAGGGACTTTTTTTCATACATCATACCCACTTCTTTCGTTTTCATCTTAATAAACCCACAAGGAATGGAGAGGAGATTGCAGAAAAACTGAGCAACTGAAGAGCTTTATGTTGAGCTGGAAAAACAAGTAACGAATGGGCAGGAGCAATACCCCATAAAAGAGAAAAAAAATCAGATGTCAAAGCCAGTTCCATCTGTTTTCAGATTTTTGAGTGTTTCTCTTCCTATGCATATAATCTAGGACAACCATCTTCAAGTAAAGGCTTCTACACGGTCTTTATGTTTGTCATCCCTATATCAGGAATAAAGTGCATTATTTCATATTTCTCAGTAATAAATTTAATTTGCCAAGTGTCAGGTCAACTACTAAGCTGATCTAAGGCACGATGAATGTTTCTTGCCGCTCATTTTGTGCTCAGTATACATTGTAATTTAGTATCAGCACATACAGGATGGTATGGTGGGTCTTTCTAGCTAGGTAATTGATTTAAAATCAAAATATGAATCTAGGTATTAACCACACTTAACTTTTCCCTTTTGGGGGCATCCCTCAGCACAGAAAATTCATTTTCTTTTATGTATGTCTATGCTATGTCCTTCTCAGCCCTTGTTAGGTTCATCTTCAGAAGCAGCCTGTCATGTAGATCCTTATCAGAGATTTTCTGAAAACCTAGATAAAATATGTCATATGCACTGCAATTATCTACTTTATAACTCCTAAGCTCATTAAAGAGGTCAATTAGTCATTATTGCCTTTTTTAAACCCCCTCTGGCAGCCTCAGGTTAGACTTTGGCTCCTTAATGCAGGCAGTACTCAAACCAAGACAGTGCTCCCAGGAGCCAAGTGCTCCTGCAGCCAGGGCTGAGCACCAGCACTTTTAGAGGGAAAAAAAGGGAAAAGAAGAAGAAGGTAACTGCCCACTGTTCCATTCACATATTAAATATTGATGAAAAGACTGAGAAAATAGGGCTGGAAATGCAAAGAAATCACATCTGAGTGAAGAAAAAAAAAATCACGGAGAGAACAGGAGGGAAGCGGGGAGTGAACACTGCAGAGCACTTTTGTAAGCAGAAGCTGAAATTAGCGGGGGGGGTATCTATTTGCAAGCAGAACAAATACAATTAGTTGGTCCTCCTGCTAATTTTGGCTTCTGGTTGCACAAGTGCACTGCAGGGCACACACCTTCCTTACCATTTCCTCCCGTTCTGTGCTTTCCAGGTGATATCTGTGAAACAGCAAAGAAGGAACGTCTCCATTTTGAGTGGTGACTGTAAGCACCTGGAAGATTCCTAGCACTTTATTATGGAAATAAGCACATAGATTTGGGGTTATTCCTAACCAAGCCTTCCTCACAGCACTGGTGGATGTTTCAAAGCAAGTTTCATGGCTGTCTTGTTTTTCCTCTGTTGACTCATCTCAATTTCTCTGTGGATCCCAGACAGGATCATGCAGAGTCATGTGAAGATGGGGAAATCCAGCTTAGTGGGGAGAACAGGGAAAAAAATGTGTCCCAAACTCAGCTGAAACTCCATCTACAACCCCTCTGCAGTCTCTCTTCCCTGCTGACCATGAACTATTCCCAACTAGTCTCCTTGATGTTTTCGCTGCCATTGTTGTGGTGCAAATTGAAGGAGAGAAATGAAATGGAATAAGAGAATGAAAGAAGGCTATTCCTGCCTGGATCTCATTACCTCTGCTGAAAAAATGAGCAATCATGGCAGTGAGAAAGAAAATCTCTGAGGAGTGCTACTCCAAGCAGAGAAAGCAGCATTGGAGGGAAGGACAGCATTAATATGTGTGCTTTTCAACCAACTGCATTTCAATTTACTGCTGGACTCTAGCTTTCTTTTATTAATTTAGGAGTGTTTCTAGTTTATTTTGTAATCTGTGCTCTACATTTTACCAAATTAGATATCTATTTTCTTCTTCTGTTCTTTTTTCTTAGTTTTATTTGGCAGTGTTACAGACGATCACATTTTCTTCTATTTGCAAGTTTGCTTTATCTATATTTCACAGTTGCAATCTGGTCTGTCCACTATCTTATTACTGTGTGATAAGTGATATCTGCTAAAACTGCACACGAACTCATTTTTCTCTGTTCCCTTCAAATCCCTTCAAAGTTGGCTCATCTAAAATAACAAATTGTTGTCTTGCAACTGGCAATTATTAGTTTGGGCTTATTACTTTCGATATCTAAGGTAATTTAGTGTGTAACCTTATTATAGTTACTCATAGCTCAGGACTCTATCTAAAGTCCAATTTGGCATTACCTTCTTAGCTATTAATTGCAAGTCAGCTGGGCTGTGCATATATTAGACCGAAGCAATACTTTCATGAATAAATCTCTGCATCGTTTCCTAATACACACATTTTAAGGGCATCCAATTAATGAGGACAACTGAGGTAGGTCACATACACTATACTATTTGCAATAATATCTTTTGCATTTACTAAAATTCAGGTTAACAACATAACAGAATGGATGTTTTTATAGACTAAACCAATCTTGCACTATGACAAACTAACATTTATTGATATCTTAATATCCGTGATACAATGAGGTAATTTGTTTTTTCTCTACACAGTTCTGCTATTTATGTCCCTCATCCTCCTGTATCATCCATGAAAGAGGAACTTTATATCCATGCTGGAACCTATGAAAATCTACAGGGACCTTCTCTGAGGGAGGGATATGTCGATTTGCAGCCAGTCAAACATACAAAGAGTTATGCCAGCAACAAATACTCAGTTTTTTTGCATTGTTTCCCAAACTAGACAGGTTAATTATTAACCATGTTACCAAATGACCTAATATGCTTGGGATACACTTACTCGTGCTAAAATTCCTGATGACTTAAAAAGCTGGTGTAGCTCAAATTTATTAACAACTTGAAGAAGTCTATAGTAACACAATACAAAATAAAACTTTATCCTGAAGAGATGGGGGAGTATAGACAGCTTTTTGCATGGTAACACCAGTAAGAGGTAAACATATGAACAAATAGTTACAAAAGTAAGTTACAATAATATCTTGATGATACTGGAAGAGCACTTACGACTTTGTCTTACAACTGACAAGTCAGCACAGTAGCAGAGAAGTTAAATAATCTATGAATCTGACCACATCACATAGATGATGTTTTATTCTCCTTCATTCATTTATTTAAAAGTTTTTCTGTGTTTGGAGATGTGGTGTCTTTTTTTTGGGTGGATGTGGGGGTGTGTTAACACGCTCCTCTGCTCAAGAATATGATCATGGAAATCTCTTCATTATTGAGAAATAACTGTATATTTATGCAGCCGTCAGAAGCGTTTTCTGTGGTGATCACTGAGCCCAGTGAGAAAAAAACATAATTTAACACTTTGCTAGCACTCCTAAATCCTTAACCACCTCCTCTGTAGGAACACCCTGGTTACTGTGAAACGAGACCACCATGGATAAGAGCACTTCAAAACCACCACGCCGGGACTATGGCTATTTCAAAATATTTCAATACCCAGACCTTTAGATTTTCAGCAGAGCTCAGACCTGAATCTCTGGAATAATAAACCCATTAATTATTCTGTAGCAAAATCCTAAGTCTGGGAACAAAAATCCTGTTACTAACTAAAAGCCATCCTACGTGCCGTGCAGCCCTTGCCAGGACCACAGGCATTAAAAGAAAGTGCTACGTAGATTAAATGTGGGCTCACCTGCCAGGCAGCATATGTTTAGCTACTGTCAAACCCAAGGGTTCTGTAAAGAATTAAGACAGATGCTTATCTCACCTTCTGCACCTTTTGGAGAGATCATGTCACAGCATCCCCATCATCGGAATGCTTTATTGTGAAACACAGCACCCTTTTTAACACCAGTTTGCCAGCAACCCGAGACTTGCTGGTAAGAGGTTTTCTTCCACGTCAGCCACTCTTGGCTATCTTAAGTTTTCCTAAAGTGACATGTTGGAATTCCCTCCACGCGTATCAACCTGGAGGTACGTGAGGTGCAGTGAATTGTAAACTTTCACAACTGATTTACATGTTCCAGGTTTTAATACCCTCTCAATTCTTAAACAGATTAAGGAGGACAGTCTTTAGCTACATTTGACAGAGATTATTCTCGACATGGCCTATTTTTCATGGTAGTCATTTATTGTACTTGGTAATTAGCTATATGGCGTTCTGCATTGATTTTTTTTCTTTCTGAATCTACTCTAGGTCTGCTCCCTAAATGCTGAATATGGTGTTTAGTGACACCACTTTTGTTTATTCTGCAGTCTGGCATATTTGATAATTCATTCATTTCTGCACATGACACAAATTGGCAAGGAATAAACTAAGGTTGGAAATAAAATGGCTTTTGCTGTCATAGGATGGATAAAAGCTCTGGAATGGCTGCCCAGCAATAGGAATACTGAGGGCCAAAACCCAACAGTTTTTTCAGATGAAGCTCACCCAGTTTCTGAAAAGGTTTGTAAGACTTAACACAGTAGCTCTGGTAATGAGGAAATGGGTCCCAAAGTACAAAATGCCTTTTTCAAGCACTTGAGAGATGAGTTCACACACATAGGATGATTCATCATCACAAAATATCACAGCATTTTGTTGTGTGTGCACAAAACAAACAGAAAATTAATCATAGCTTGTTACTTATAGGCTTCCCTTTGAGCCTTGGAAAGGCTTACTCTAACTTTGAACACCATTGTTTCCATAGAGGAAGTCTAACTCTTAAAAAAATTCAGGGGCACATGCAGCTGACTCCTGATACAGCATGCACTTGCAGTTTGTAAGGCTGCACATGCTGGCTGTCAACCAGATCCTGCTTTATGATATATTCCACAAAGATCATCCTTTACAGTTGCAGCCTTGCAACTTGCTTCTCTCTCCCAAATATGTCTCATTTCTGAAGCTCCTTCCAGCTTCACTTGCATCTCTGGACCTGTGGGCCCTTTTCTTGGATTATAGCAGGTGAGAGAAATTCAGTGTCTCCTCCATTTTGGTGCATTCTTCACTTTCACCATATCTCTGATGTTACTGGAGAGGGCTGGGAACCGCAGTAACCCAGAAAAACATCCTCCAAAATACAGGTCAGTTTAGCAGAAGAGTCAGACAATATCCACATCTACAACATATACACTACATCTGCAACCTTTGTGCAGCATGTGACAAATGTAATCTGCTCCAGGATGGCTGCTAAAATCCCTGGAGGATCTTCCACAAGGGACAAGCCCAGCTCCACATGCCCCGGTTGCTGCTGCCTCATGCAGGATGCCCTATAACTGCTAAAGCCCCCTAAAGGGGAACAGAAAAGCATTTCCTGTTCTTCTGTGCATCTGTAACAACAACAGATACCCAGACTGTGACGGTTCAGGAACAGACCCACGGGAATCATTGCATAGCACTGTGAAGTTGAAAGGCAAACACAAGCACAAAGGCAGAAGAAGGCACAGGAACCCAGAGCATAAGCATTTAAACAAATCAGTGTGCTGCTCTCCAGAAATAAGATCTCCATCAGAGCAGAGTCATGGCTCCGTCTTGCATATTCCATGCTCCAGTCACTCACTCTAGTCATTGCCAGCAATGACATTTCTATTGCTGTTGCAGTGACAGGAGAAGATAATTTTTCAGAAGGTGTGGGGGCTGAATTTACCTGACACATACCAAAACAGGTAAAGAGCCCAGAGGAACACTCAGGTGAATACCTATGTGTAATAGTAAGACAAATAGTTTCTGTATCAAATGGGACCTGTAAAGCTGCCATTGCCTCGTGTAATAATAGATTTGGAAGTTGTTTGTATAGCTCTTTATATTCCCAAACCTAGTTCTATATACTAACCCAGGATATACCTGCTCTTTTACAGGAGCTCAGGGAGTATGGAAGCAGGTTTACCACTCCTTGAGCCTAAGGGAGAAGTCAGGCTCTTCTCTGCATAAGGGCAAGGCTCTCAGGCAAAATTTCTCAGCATCTCAAGCAATAGAAAAGGAGTTTCACCATGGAGATCTATTCAGGGGCACAGGAGTCTCTGCAGCCTGAGATTTTCCAGCTCCCTCACGGAGCATTAAAAACAAAGACAAGTTAGTGTCACTTAGACAAAAACATTGCTTATACCTGGGACTATCTGAAACCCAGGGTAGCGAGAGAATCTTTGAGGGTTATAGCAGTATCATAAAGCTTAAAACTTTTTCAAAGCCTACTCTCCCCGCCTAGAACAAGTGGAAGTGGAGTCAACCACTATCACTTATGACAGAGAGGTCAGCAGGAATGGAACTGGGACCATCCCACCCATTAACCAGAAAGCCAAATGATAATAGAAATGCTAGTTCACTCTGAACTGAAGAGAGACTTGAAATATCTGCTTAACAAAAAAAAGGTACCTATTCCCATCCTGAGCCAATCTACACTGCCAGGTCTTAAAGAAAACTAGTGTAATAAAACATCAAGTCAAAGTCATATTACCTCTAATCTCAGTTTGGTTAATCACAATTATTTTAAGTATTTATTGTTGGAAATGTGAGGAAAATGCAGAAACTGAGTTGAAAATTGATGTGGAGGTGTGACAATTACAGTAACATAATGCCTTTGTATGATGGACTACTCATAAAATGTCTTATATAATGAGATGCAAAACAAAAATTCCTGAATGTGTCTTGCCATGTATTAGATAAAACAGAGAGTAGTTCTTTGGCATCAAAACCAGCTGCTACTCCTTCAGCATCCATCCCACTTGCCATAGCTTTAGAAAGAACAAGACACAGAAGCATAAGTGGGAAGAGAAATAAGACAATGATAAAGATATAAAAAATGCCTGTTTAATTATGCTCCAGATTTTATCTCTGTTTCGTATCAGCTCCCTCTCTTTCCTTTCCAAGAGAAATAACTGGCATGTGCTTTATTTTGAAAGTAGATTGACACAAAAAATGAGAACTGGCCGTGTATCCTGGCATTAATCTCCCTCCACAATGGCCTGTGATTGAGTCAGGGCTATTATTCTCACTTTCAGGTCTGAGTCACTATCGAAAAGGATGGTATTTCTCCAGCATCCTCTCCAAGAGGATGTCTAGCAGGGACACTGAAGAGCACTTCAAGTCCTACAACATTTTCTTAGTGTCTTGGGATTTTTTTTTTGCCATTCAATGAAAAACTCAAAGCCAAAAGGAAGATAAGGAAATAGTATTGCTGTTCCAGCTTCCTTATTATCTACTTTCTTATGTCCTTCTTCAGTTTTCTCCATGACAGCATCTAAAATGTTATCTTCCCCACTAATCACACTTCCCTTTTAAATTTGAACTCATCCCATTTACTCTGCACCCACAAAAACATCACCTCCCGTTATGGCTTCCCTTTTGTCTCTCTGCTCCTGTGCCTTATGCTTACATGCACCTAAATCTTCTTCCTAAAGATCAGCTGGCATCCTTTTTCCTGCTCTGAACTTGAGACAGTCCTTCACAGGCCATCTTAACTATCCCCCTTACTGCCTACAAAAGGTACTGGAATAACCTGCAGTGTCCCTGTCCAGCCCAGCTGAGCTCAGCAAAGCACACCAGGTACCCAGGAACATTAATTCTGATTATATATAGCACGTCTGTTCCTTGTCTGTGCTCCAGGTGAGCAAAGCCTTGCACCCCACCCTGTTCACCAGCAGAAGGAGAAATGATCCTATGTAGAGCAGCACACTCAGAACCACAACTGCCTGACAGCTGATAAAGTGGTGCATTGTGTAGCTCACTGACCCTTACTTTAAGGCTTCAGTTCTTTTATCTCCCTCCAGAAAATTTCTAAAGTAACTACGGAGCTTTTTACTTGGATGGGGAGGTGGAAGAGACTGACTTCAGATGCAGCACTTGCTCCTTGAATTTTCTCAGCTGCCACTGAAGTTTCTGGACAGCTAAGACTAAGAGAGCAGACAGCCTAGAGAGCGGGATGGAGAGAAGACATCCTTCAGCCTTCCCCTGGTGATGACAGAGTCTTGCACTCAGAACCAGAAAATGGAATACTGATCCTAACAAATGCTCCTGGTCTTCTCTACTCTGAAAATGAAGAGAATCTCATCTTCTCTTAAGATTTTATTTTGTTCTCTTTAGTATTTTAGTATTTTATTTTGTTCTCTTTCCTCAGCCAAATGTCTCAGCTCACCATCTGCTTTCCCTGTAAATACCCGTGGAGATCTGAAGGCAGAATTGTGCCTGTTGTAGTTATGAAAATAATGTAGGGCTCAAATAATGCTATTTTCATGCTTAGACTCCTTTAATCAAGCAGCTTTCCTGAATCATTTTATTGAACTCTTTTCAGGAACAGTTCTGACTCCTACTTTTAGCTCTGCAGATATTCAGTGTGATGGCTGTGGGACTGGCTGGCAGAGGCACCCAGCTTCAGGAAAAAGGCTTAAAGTGCTCTGGGGTTTATCCAGCATTCATGGGAACTCATTACATGCAGGAGATCACATTCCAGTATTTCCATTAGCAAAGGGAACTTCCCATTTCACTAACACAACCAGGTGCCAGTGTCCAGTGCACTCAGCAGCAAAGATACTGGTGCTCTAGAATGGAGTCTCTCTGGCAGGTTTTGGATGGGACCATTTCTGTACCTCAGGACCTGATAGGACCACAACGCTTTTTTATTGTTGTTTTCAGTTGGATTTTTTTTTGTTTGTTTGTTTGCCATACCTAAAGCTTATTTCTTACCAGGCATCTAAAACAAAAAAATATTGAGTTACAGCTTAGGTACAGTTTTGTTTCTGGACAAATCTCCAAGAGCCATCACTTACTCCCTTCATTCAAAACTACACTTCACTTAAGTGACTTTTCAGAGCTAAGACTGTGTGGAACTGACTGTAGTATTTTATCCTCACTGTGAAATATTCTTCACTTTTGTGACACCAACTAGTCTTGAAATGCTGTAAAAATGCTGACAGAAGAAATACCAGAGAAGGATTTTAAAAAGCTTGTGAAGGATCGGTAGGTCCAGAGGTGTTTTTTCAGCATCAGAACAGCTGGGGGACATTTAAAACCAAACGGAAAAAATTCTAGAGGACACAGAAGATTTAGTGTGTTTGAGGGAGTCACCAACATGAAAGGTAACATATTTTGGTGGAGGCTGGAGGGGACAGGATCTGATGGACAGTATGTCAGCCCTATAGTAGTAACAGGGGGCAGGCAGCACTACTGGAACATGGGGAAAGCAATGAAATGAGAAAGGTAAATGAAGCGAAGTGCAGCATCAGGCAGAGGCCCCAGCATCACAAACACAGTTGCAGCGTACAGTCTCATAGATCCCCTGAGTTTTACATTGAAGAGAAGTGACAAAATCATCAGGAGAGAAATGAGAATGACCAGCAGAAGCCTGAGGAGGAACAGTGTGAGAAGGGAGTCAAAAACACTAAAGAGCTGCCTGAGGTTAGTGCTACTGGACTACGGTTTATGAAGGGATATATTCAAAACTGCCTCAAAGGTTAAATGTGAAGCTTGGACAAGAGAACGAGAGAGAAGAAAACCTTCAAGAGTCCAAGATGTGAGCAGAATACATGGCATACACAGCTCAGCTAGCACAAGTGCACTGGGAATCTGAATTCCTGAACAGTGGCTCTTTGTTTTGCTGTCCTGAAGTGGCACTCCCAGTCATGTCTTTGTCATTTGAACCCTGACAGCTTCCACTCCTACAACACCTGTACTACAACAAAGGAAGGACCCTTAAAATAAGGTTGTGGAATGTTCATAAAAGTCATACTAGTCTTCCAGGATTTCATTTTCAAATGCAAGCACCAGTCCACATATATGCTTACACACAGAGGTACATAAACACATACACATTAGGTTGCATTTTCTCCTGCTCATCAAAACTCTTAAAAATATTATTTAGTTGTGTTTTAAAGTTTTTCCTAGAAATCCAGATGCAAATAAAAGTAATTTATGCAAACACGTTCCACAATCTCACTTGGAAGACCAAAGTGGTACTTCTTAATCTTACAAATAAAAATCATATTTATAAAACTCCCTCTCATTTTGGCTTTTCCCAAATCTTCGGTGCATTCTGTAAGAAGCCATTCACCTTCCAAAGAAAGCAGTCCTATGGGTTCTTTCCTGGACCCACCCACAAAGGCTTCCTCTTTGCGCTCATCCAGCTGCACCAACAAGAGTCTTGACCACCTAGAGATTGCACTTCGTGGCTCCTGAAGGGTGGAATTTGTGGCCAAAATTTAACTTTACACCCTCTATAATTATGAGGATTGTTCCACTTTTAATTGAAATCATATAGCCCTTTTTCACTTAGCTTTGTTACAACTTTAATTACGACCTTAGGTTGAGGTGGTATAATTTTACTTTAAGGGATATGCCAGAACTCAAGTACTGACATCTCCAGGTTTCATAGAAATTGCAGGGATCATAGGAATTTAACTTGATAATTACCTCAATATTTCAAGTTAGACAATCACCATATAAAATAATTATGGGTTGTTGTTTTTCCAAATTCACTTTGTCGGTTACTGTAGGTTACTGCAGGTTACAATATATGATGTTAGATAGATACAGAAACAGAGATAAAGAGGTATAATACACCTAAATCCAAGATTATTCAACTGGATGCATAAGGAATGCCGAAAGACAAAGAGAGACAGCTCTTCTAATTGCATAAAATAGCAAATAGCACGTTCCCAATTAAGGAATGTTCACATCGAGAATTCTTTCCCACCACCTCTTCAGCCACAGAATTTTCTTTTTCCATGGGTCTTGCAAAGATTGGCAAAAATTGGATCAAAAATACCCTTTATACACTTTTTGCATGAAATCTTCAAGAACTGCCCCTTCTGTTACCCATATAAATTCTCTTTTGCTCTTAGCCAGCACTTCATCATGTTCCTTGGCACAATTATGGTGATTTAAGCTATAAGCTACTACTTGCGAAGGTTTCCTTTCTTTAATTTTTAAAAAAGCACTTAAGAAAGACCAAAAGGGGAATATTTTAATATACTGTAAACCGATTAAATTTTGTGGGTTTCTTTCCCCTTCAAAATGCCAATGTTTTTGTTATCTCTTGCACATAAAGATGCAGAAAAAAAATTACTTGGCATGATTTCCGTCATGTTGATTCTTCTGGGTTCTCAAATATTATGATCCATGGAAAGTCTGGATTCATGCTTACTTCTACTCTTCATTAAGTCAGTTGTAGTTGAATTGCTGGTAGGGCAGGCTGCTGATACAGTAGGTGGGCATGCTGAATAAAATACATACCACAGCTGTACCTGCACTTGTCAGAAAGCCAACCTGCTTTACGCCAGTCTGTTCTCCACTGCTTCCTGGTCATAGCCCATCTGTTTCTGAATTCATAAAATGCTGAAGAACACAAATATCTGAACCTATTATAGGTAACATGCTTCAATTAAATTCTGATTGTGGAGCTGTGCTTAACAGACTAACATTGGTAATGTACCTCTTTCAAATTTGTCAATAAAACAGACACCCATCCATAGATATTTCTGTGGAATTTAGAGGATTTTCTATGTAGTGGCTTCTACATATGGTGCATCTGGCCAATATTCTTGCAGTTGCAAACAAAATCAAAACCAAAAACAACCTGCCAAGCCAGAGTATGGAAGGTTACTAAGACAGATTAGATAAAAACCTACATATAGGGAGAGGTTCCACAGTAGGAGCCCTTACAGGTGAAGTAAGCCAGACAGCTATTAACCTGAAGTTTACCAATAGCTTAAAGGAGTATTTTACATTTCAGCTGTATTCAGTGATAACATAGAATGATAATGCACACAAAAACGATTGAATTAATAAAAGTTTACCATGTACATATAATTTTTCACTGGGGGTGAAACACTCAACTTTACAAGGTTGATTTCATAAAAACTATGATTTAAAGCAACTCAGCAGGCTGTCAATTACTGATTTAATAGGAACAGACTTTAAACAGAAAAAGTAGGTGAGGGATATATCCCAGGAAATTTGCTGAGGATACCTACAGTACCTATGATTAAACTATCTGTCCTCTGGATGTCATCATTGCTCTTTTTATATGCTGTTGGTTAAAGATGCATTTATGTAGAAGATAACTACAGTCCTAAGGAAGCTGCCTTGGGTACATTATTTTTGGTAGCTCAGTGCATTTCTAATTAGAACTGGATTCACAAGAGTGTGGTCCATATCATTATTATTTATAATCTATAAAGAACTTTTTTCTATAATGTAATGCAAAAAAAAAATTACCCCCTGCACACATTTCATTTGATGTGAACTCACATCTTTGCTTCAAGAAGCACTTTATGCCTCTTCACAAAAAATTTGCATCTTTCCATATGTGCAGCTGAGACATAGCTGCCAGTCAGCAATAGTGTTTGCAGTATTTGCAAAAATCTCTGCTTTAACCTGGAACCAGAATTTAAAAATTCAAAATAAGGTGCTTGGTTTCTCTGGCAAGGGAATACTCCATTAGCACTGATGCACCAGAGCAGAAAGGAAAAATTTGGAATACACCTTACTTTGACAAGGTTGACCCTGAGAGATTTGATAGAGAAAAGAGACAGAAGTGTGGCACTGCAGATATTTTCCATATTCCTACAAGATCTTTTATAAGATATTACACCAAAATAGTGTAAGTAGAAGCAGATTCTAGGCTGAATCATTCTCCCAGCATGATGCATAAGGTTGAATTCAAATCTTTCCAGTACCTTTCAAGTCCAGGCAAATCCAAAGACAAGGAGGGGCTGGCTGTCCTGGCATGTTGGGTCTGATGGCAGGTGGTGGATGCTGAACTGGCCCAGCCAGCAAGGGAAGGAGACTGTCACCTTTGCACTTCTTTTCTTGAGCTGTGCCAACTGTTTCTCAGCTGCTGTCAGCAACCATCCTGAAACAGTGTCGATTTAGCAGCATGGGGACCACTCCAGAAGTCTTAGAAACACAAGTATGATTCTCCTTTCTGCATAGCCATTGCACACAAAGTGAGTTGTCAGAGAGCTACATCACATCAAAACCCCTCCAGCTTTCACAGAGCAATTATTATGGAGCTTTCAGAGATGATGCTCAAGTTGTAGAAGTTGAGGTTTAACATACATCTTCACAGTAATAAACATTCCTCTCTCACCAAACTGACTGAGGTGGAATGTTCCACAGGGGCAGGAGAACAGTGCTCCCTTCCTAGCTTTACCCAAAATATTAGTTAGACAGCATTCAGCAAATCACTTACACTTAAGTCTACAAAAAGAACCTAGACTGAGCTTGCAAGAAAAAGAGCTTTTGAGCTTCAAGTCAGTGAAACAAGAGGTACCTGTAATCTGTTCATTTTCTGTGATTTTGGAAACACTCAGAAGCCTCATGCTGTTAGCAAGGCTTAACAACTCAGCATTTTTTCATTCCTCAGCCCTGGGAGGATCATAAAGTTTGATATTCTTGTAAGTGGTTCACAGGTGGAACACAATATGTTAGGTGAGCTAATGGGGAAAATCCCTCAAAAAAGGCCCTTACCTTTCTTTTAAGGGAGACGTGGAGGATTCTCTCATCCTTATACATAATAGCTAATAGGTAACACATCAGCCTTTTGGCAAAAAGACCATTTTCAGGGGTTCTTACTTCTATTTAAAGTGAAACAGAGCAGCAGGTGGCAGAACAGGAATAAATGACAGTCTACTGGGGGTTTGTGTGTTTCTCAGCAAAGGTCAGTCGGAGCCCCTCCACCTGTTTGTCACACCATCAGGACATGGGGCACCTCAGACCTGAACATGGCAGAGCTCCGTTAGCCCAGTACTGACAAGCTCCAGCTTTGAGGAAGGCTTAGGGGTTTGAACATAGCAATGGGTTACTGTGGCTTCATGGCTTCTGGATCAGACCTGCCCTGGGTTTCAACTGGGACACAGAGAGACTCTGCTCCTAGAGAAGCCTTATAGGCCCAAAGGGCTGTGCAAATGTCTCACGGGCTATCAGAGAGCCAGCCCCCTTGGAGGATGTGTTCTTTGTCTTCACCATGTCATCTTTTCCTGACTACCCAATATTTTCAGGGGAGCTGTGCCAATTCATTTATTAGAGACAGTTCAGCATTTTGTAGTGAAGTATGAAGCAGCATTATTAAAAGATGTATTTTAGGATGTTCATTCTATTGTTTTTAAGCAACCTTTGGAGATATGAAAACATGGGTAGAAAAATAACTTCGATGTGCTGCCCCATTTCAACACTGGAGTTTTGCCTTGCATGTTAATGTGTATGTTTTCATGCCTCAGCTACACTAACTGTCCTCCTTTCCTGTTTCTATTTATTTTAGAAGCAATATATGTTTACTAAATCAGTTGAAAAGTGTTAATGATCAGTTCATAGAATACTAATGTGGATTCAAATTACTTTCACATGAATCAAGACAAATTAAAAAATACTATTTGATCATAAACTGCTTCAAATCCATATCAAAAGAATTCTTGAAATAAATCTTGAAATAAAGATTTTTTTTCATTTTGTTGAGATCTTATTAGATATTTAAATTGATCAAAAAGGTGTGGGGACAAGAACTCACAGATTATCCATGGTTCATGTAACAAATAGAATGAATAAACCTTCTGTGTGTATGTGTGGTAAGGGGAGGGTATCAAAACCAGTTGCACCACAAGCAATGTCTCTTCCATGTGCCTGAAAAGGAAGAAGGAGACATGTAAGTGTAAGCAAAAGAGTTATGACATGGGTACAGCCAGTCCTGACTCGTAGCATATTATTCAGCCCTAAGAAATGGATGTGAACTCTGAAGACTGATAACCTACATGGACACTGGGTCAAAATGTTTCCTAAAGAAATTTTTATTTCATCCCAGAAAATTCACTGCAGACAAACCAATTACAGTGACACTTCAGCTTGTTCTTGTCTTGATCTGAAACAAGGCTATGTTTCAGAACTGCCTTTCAAGTATGTCTCACAGTCTAAAGTAAGAACTTCCAAACTATGAAAGTCCTAAGGTTTTAGTAGAGGAGAATAACCCAATTTAGTGACCTCCACTGGGGAAAAGCAGACAGCTCAGATGTTACAGTACACGTGCTGTTTGGGAGCAGTGTGCTAGCTAAGAGCATATGCCATGCCCACCGGCCATACCTACTCACAGGTGACAACGAACACACAACCTCTGGCAAACCAGGCTTCATAGTTCTGCTGCTCACAGAAAGCCTCTTTTCCCCATCTGTTAAAATCTGTCTTTTTCAGGCTCCCAGAAATTGTAAGTTAACCTCTTAGTGCTTTATCACACAGGAATAAATATGTTATACATAATAAACATGTTAAACAGGAATAAAACACTTCTTACATGGATGCATCATGATAATACACGCAGTGACTTTGCTGGGTGGGTCAAACTACCATCACTGAAGAACTACATACATACATATATACATGCATATATAAATATAAATATATACGTACTGGAGAACCTAGGAGAACCCAGCCAGTTTTGGTAGGTAAATTCAGCTGTACCAGGGCACTTGCTGAATCCCAGTGCAGTGGAAATGCACAGGCAGAGCAACCTGTACCCCAGTACAGACCAGTACTGTGCACAGTGTTCTCCTTTTGCCTGGTAGAAAGTACATAGGTTACGGTAATGACTAATCATTACATTTACCTTGTACACTGACCCATGAGGGGCTAGTGGATACTAAGAACTTATCTCTGCTCACCTTTTTCTTCTTCATGAAGGAATAAATGTGGGCAAAACATTCATTTCCTTCACCATGGTTGTCCTGAATTGTGGTTTAGGAATGTAAGAAAGGATGTCAGGCTGGGCTTGCTTCCTCTACTATCATTTTGCAGAGACCAGGTAGAACATTTAACTGTTCCTTTACTTTTTTTTTAAATCCAAAAATGTACTTCATCATGGATATTTTATGCATGACAATTAAGACTTATCTAGGAAACTATCAGAAGAAATAAGCTCTCTGGCCTACTCTATTTCATTCAAGACAATTTTATCTAACCAATTTTTAACAAATTTAAAACATTGCCCACATCTACTCTAGCTATGAGGCACTGGTAATCAAGTCAAGCACCATTGACTATGAGAATAGTGAACTGTATAAAATGACTTCTCAGCATTATGTAGTGTCACAGCACGATTTAAATAACATGTTCATTATTCAAGGTCTCATAATTCGTACATATAGAAATAGATACAGGGAGATGAAAGAGGCTTTCAAGCTTTCAACAGTTAAATAAATAAGCAACCTGTATCATTACAACTGTACTGTAGATTCTTTAAATACCTGATAGGTTGTTGGAAAGTCCTTTTAAAATGAAATGCAATAATACAAAGTGCTAATTTAAGATGAGAGATGCATATACAGTAGTGATGGCTATTACATATTGACGTTGCTTTCAAAGGAATGAACAGAAGGTTTGAGAGAAACTGCTTTCTGAGTAGAAATCTCAGACATTATTATTATGTTGATGTACAAAAGGGCTCTTACAATCAGACTACAGAAATCTAATGTTAAAGTCATGCTCTTTTCTATAATTTTAGTGGATGTTGGTGTTTGTTCCTGGGTAAGGTGGAATTTATTGCAGAAGTTATTGTTTTGATTTTCTTATGGATTTAGAAGATTTCAAAGTGAAATGGTTGCAATCACATTCTATCTGACACTTCTGGTAGGAACATAGTTGAAGAGTATTCTACATATTTTTTGAGGTACTCATACCCAGTCTCATAGAATTTCCTGTAGCTCAATAATTTCATATCATACCTGGATGAATGTGATTTACAAATTACAAATATGATGTGATCATTTATATAGAGATAGAATGTATAGATATACTAACCTGAGCTGTTTATTTTAAAATAAATTTACCGATTTAATATTTGCTTGTGTATTGTGTAAAAGGCCAATAAATTTGGCAAAAAATATTTCTTCCTTATGGGGGCAGTGAGACAATTGAGCAGGTTGCCCAGAGAGGCTGTGGCTGCCCCATCCCTGGAAGTGTTCAAATCCAGGCTGGATGCAGCTTTGAGGAACTTGATCCAATGGAAGTTGTCCCTGACAAGAGGAACTAGATGATCTTTAGGGTCCCTTCCAATCCAAACAATTCTATTAGTCTGTGATTCTATTTAACAAAGACAAACCAAATTACAAAAAAGACAAACACAAAAGAAAAAAGGTAACCAAGTTTCACCTACCAATTATTGTCAAAGCAGAAGAATTTCAAACGTCTTTTCTACACCTGATACTTGCCCACTTGGGCCCTGTTATCTGTGTCCGCTGAATTTAAATTGTGAGTGAGAGATGAATTTGTGCAATGCTGTTAAGCATTAAGCACCTCAGCAGATGCTTAATTTCCTCCTTTTTTTGAGGAGGTCTGTATCTTTAAACAGAGCCAGGGCAGACAGCTCTGTTCCCCTCCTTACTGAGGAACAGATGAGAAACACTGTCCTCTTCTGACTGACACTGGAGCAAGTCTTTCAGACACCTGGCATTTCTGAGCTTACTATTCACTCACTGGTGACCTCATGAAGTAGCAGTCCCAAATGAAAACACAGTTTCCCTCACCTCAGAGCACACAGGGAAGTCCATGTGTTCCTCTTTCTGAGCAGTCCTCCCCAGACACCCATTTACCACTGGAGCAGGGACTGAAAGTATTCCTTAAGGCTTATAAAGCTTTACTTTACCATTTGCCATCTTCATTGACACTCCAAGCCTTGTCCTTTGAATTCAGTCCTAGACATGAATACATAGCCTTCCTACACCACTCCTTGTGTTTCAACAAATTCTCACTCCTGTTGCCTTGTCCAGCCTGTACAAGAGACAGGCAGCTGTGCCTGGTGTGAACAAAATCTCTCCCGAATCTCTCCAGTACCCTTTCCCAACTTCCTGCCTTTTGTTTCACCATACCACATAGAACTTGCTCTATAGTTGTGCCTTGGCTTTGTTACCATCCCATATTCTATATTGAAAGAATCCTGTCTTTCTTAATACTTGTCAATGTTATCAAGCCAGTCTTTAGGTATTTCTACCATTGGGTCATGGCAAACCCTCATGTTGAATTTCTTTTCCATGCTGATCACTTCTCCATATACAACCCTTCCTGAGTCCTCGAGTTCATGAGTAAGGAGGAGATATTTCATATTTACCAATGGATAAGAGCACACAGAAATTCTCATCTGCTCCAGCAGGTCTTGAAGTATCTTGTTTATGTAGACTTGTTTTACTCCAGCATGTCAAAACAGGCTGGGCCTGTCCTGCTTCACTGTATGCCCTCATTTCCCCCTGGGTACTCCTGGTGCAATTCAGCTGCACAGTTGGATGCTGTGCACCTTCCTCTGTACACCCTGATTTCCCCTGATAGAAAAATTGTCTCTGTGTGTAGACTACAGATTCCACAAAGTCCCACAGCCTGGATGGTCAGCAGATCATGATTACAGGCACACTGTGGAAAACTCTTTCCCTATAGGGCACCAACAAGTACCTTAGTGCTGGTGTAAACTGGTTTTACTGAGGTCTGCATGAAGCTGCAGTGGATTTGGCATTTAGCATCATCTGGCTGTCAACCCCCATCCCCACCAGGACATGTTATTCATTCAGTGAGAATATCCTGTGTTCCTATGTCTCTTCTGCTGTCTGTGATGCTCTTTTGGACAGCAAAAATGTACACTATGTACACTAACATATCCCTGTAGGTCAGACTCAAATCCATCCTTGCCCTGTGTCCTGTCTTTGAGCTATTAGTGGGAGATACTTAGAGGACAAGAATAAGAAACAAGACAAATCAGAAATCCCTGTGCATACTCTCTCAGCTTCCAGCAATCAGCTGCTTAGAGCAACTGGAGTTTGCCACAGTACCATCATGTTAATAGTCCCCCATGGACCTATCGTTAGTAATACATCTTATTTTTTTGAACTTGTAACATCCTGTGGAATGAGTTCCACAAAATAATTATGCCCTCCATGACAAAAGTTTGCTTTAAATTCCCTGTGTGATTATAACATTGGAAACCCCTTAGGTCCTGTATTGTCAGAAACAATGCATTAGTCACTCCCTAATCACTTTCTCCATGACACTCATTATTGTGCACATCTCTGTCTTTTCCCCCTTAGTGGATCCTCTGAAGGACCCAGATTATTTACTCTCTCTCTCTCTCAGTTATATTTTCCTATACCTTCCTAGTTCTATTCCTTTGAAACACAGAAATCAACTAAATACAAGATGCAAGACAAGGGAACATTAAAAATGTCTGTGGCATAGATTTTAACAGTTTGATTTCACTGCCCTCAATTGTGACTAAATTGTACTTAGCAAGTAGATCACCAGGACAAAAGTCTAAAAAACAATTAAAGTAGCATTGGCTAACAAATGGCAGTAGTAATAAATAGACCAGTTTCTCAAGGAATAATGTGAAACAAAACAATAAAATAAACAGGTGGAATAAAAAATAATCACAAGATAATTTCCAAAACTAAACAGTCAGTTCTTATCCCCAACATCTAGTGAAAGCTTCTTTGCTCTGGGAGGAATTTCTCTAAGTTTACCACTTCAGGGGAATGAAAAATAAAGGGAAATGCAGAGTTGACTCTCGAGGTCTCTGTGATACAGCAGACAATTGCATCTGCTCTGCTATTGACCCCTTGAACAGGGTTTCAGAAAATCCATGCATTTAAGAAACACTACATGACAGCTTATTACTTCCTAGAACTGTCACTTATCTCAGGCTGCAAGTGACTCAGCTGAACAAATATCATCTCATACATTATCGTGTATCTGTTAGCAACAAGATTGGTTTTCTTATGCATGGTCAGCACAACACTTTTTCTCTTCTGAAGGAAAAAAAAAAAGAAAGATATATTTAGGCTGAACAGTTCAGTATTTTCATAAAACACTTCTAGAGGCAGCTGCACCTCTGGACAATTTCAAAGCACCTGGATAAGAATTTTTGCTCCTCAGCAGTGCGTTTTGCTGGGAAGCTCTTCCATTCCTCCCTAATTCCCAGAGAATTGAGGCATCTCTTCACTGAGACAAAGCATGTTTGCAGTCACAGTTAGCTAAGGGGAGGCAAAATCCTAGCAAGGATGCAACAGCCCGAGCAGTCTCAGTCCCTTCACAGGCTCTTTCAAGAAACCTATGTGACCATTGTAAACTGCCTTGTTCTCATATGCTTTTTTCTTACTCTTTTTCCCCAATACCCAAACCTTACTCATTTAAAAAAAAAAAAAAAAAGACAAAAAAAGGACTTTAAAAAAAGGGCTTAAAAAAAGGCTTAAAAAAAAAGGCTTTTATACATCAGCCAGTAATCAATTTAACAGCCAGTAACTGAGGCAACTTCACTGGGATCTGGAATGGCCTTCTAATTGAGAATTAGTACCCTTAATGACCTATAGAGTTAAGCAACCAGGCTCCTGTCTGGCACACAGACCAGGTGCAGGTGACAGGGATCCAGACAAGCTGTCAATAATTATGTAAGAACATACTCCCACATAACCTGCCCAGCACAACAGAAAGCATTGCTCTTTTCTTTGATCTTTTAAGTCAATGGATATTTGGATATTCTTCGAGGAAACACTACTATGCCAAGTCTCCTCTGTTATCATTAAGAAAATATTAAACAGGTTAAGCAGGTGCCTCTTGTTCTGCTGGCTCTACTAATCTAAAAGTTCATCTGTCCATTGACAGGTAGCTATCACAAAATCCGTGAAATATGTGTGTGAAAATGACTTCTTTCCCTATTCTTCCAAATAGAGATGGGAAAATGGAGTGTGTTGGTACTTAAATGTTATTGAGTCAGTATTTCAAATTCCTTCTCAAGCAATAAAGAACTTGCACTTCACCCCAGTGAACGTGCACCCCACAGTAGATGCAAACCCCAAGTGTTGATTTCTAAGGGCAAAGCTTCCTCTGCTCAGTTGTAAAGCTGGCTGGGCTCAGGGCCCTCCTGCCATCTGGGCTACCTCAGATTTGTGTTATGGATCCAAACTGAGAAGACTGTTACCTATAGAAAGTATCCAGCCAGAGCCTTTTGACTTCCACACACTCTTTCCTTCTTTCTTGCTCTCACCTTTTGAATTGAGCACAGAAGTGATGCTGATTTGAGAGATGAGAATCCTCAGGCCAGCAAAACTAGATTAGGAAGCCAACACTGGCAAGCCAGTCATGGTGTGAGGTGATAGAATCATGGAATCATTTAGGTTGGAAAAGACCTCTAAGATCATCAAGTCCAACCATTAAGCCAGCACTGCCAAAGCCACCACTAAACCATGTCCTTAAGTGCCACAATGACACACCTTTTAGATACTTGCAGGGATGATGACTCCACTACTGTCCTGGGCATCCTGTTCCAGTGCTTGACGACCCTTTTGGTGAAGAATTTTTTTCCTAATGCTCAATCTAAACCTCCCCCCGGTGCAACTTGAGGCCGTTTCCTCTTGTCCTGTCGCTTGTTACTTTGGATAAAAGACTGACATGGAAGATGAAGTCTTTTCTCTAGTAGAAATTTTAGAGATTTTTACGGAATTCATTCACAGAATATGATCATGAGAGGAAGCAAAGAAAGACTGTGTAAACCAGTCAATGCTGGCTTGTGGCACGGGATGTACGGTGGTGTAAGGAAGGAGGAGAAAAGGATTCTGGTAATCAACTGAATTTAGGTGGTCAGAGAAAGGGCTTAAATGCAACCTTCAGAGTAGAGGGTGTGAAAAGGTGGTGAAAGCAGCTTTTCACCTACACAAAATGAAGGAGCAGCAGACATTGAGAAATTCACAGAGTGGGGAAGAACCATTTGGATTAGGAACTGTGGGTAAATCGATCCTTTGGAGAAGGTACCACAGGCTGTGACAAAAAAAAATGTTAAAAAATGAGAGCACAATGCCTAGTCAGTATATGGGAAGCATTTTTTTTTTAACAAGGCTGACATAATTTTTTCATTTGTCAGAAAATATAGTTGTAAAAAATAATTGCATTTTGTATTCATATTTTCTGAAAGGTTTTGCACTACATCTTGTTAAAGAACAACGCTACTCAAAATGTATAACAGTAAATTGTATTAAAAACTGACAATAGCACTGTTATTGGTCATCATATCTGAATATGGGTGCATCTAGTAGCATTTCCAGTGTTTCCAGCATTTCCAGCATTCCAATTATATTTTTTTAAAACACCTTCTGACTACATTCAGAACAGGAATTGATGAAAATACACTTATCTGTCCGGGAGAAAAATACTTCAAATATTTTAAATTGGCTACTTTAAAGGTATGCAAAGAAAAAATTGGTCAAATAACCTTTGGAGAGATTGAGATTGGTCAGTTATAATGTGCTATTTGAATCAGCTTGTAAAATGAAGTAATATCTTAAAAAAGGTTTTAATACAGGCAGACACAAAGTCAGATATGTCAGAAGAGAGAATGTAGGTCACACTAACAACACAGAATACCATATCCTGAAATGCAGTGACACTGAAAAGGACTTCAGAAAATCAATTTACCATGAATTCCCTATGCAATCTATGGGCTAAGGTTAATGCAATACTTGCATGATTATGCAGGAGACCATGATATTACAGGTATGTATCACTGATGGGACCAGCATTGCTATGTCCAGTTCTGGTATCCAATTTTCAAATAATGATGATTCTGGAATATTGCAAGGGAATCAAGAATGAGTCACTAAATTATTGGAAATTGTGAAAGCTTTACCTGTGCATAACATACTGCAGACAGCCACCCCCAGGAAAAGGGCTGGGATAACTCACCATTGTGTCAGCAAAATGCTGGGAAGGGAAAGTCCTTACACCACTGGACTTGAAATTAGGGAGCAAAGCCACAAAAGTAATTTAAAAACAGAAGGTAGACAAATGCAGGTTGGAAAAAAATTTGCCTGTTCTTTTAAAAAGTAAAGTATTAGGTTAAAATTAAGTGCTTGAGAAGAGAGGATGTAATAAGCTGGTGGTCTTTCAGCAAGAATGAATGGCTTTACAAAAGATACACTGCAGCTTGCCTGGGTCTGAAATCACATGGCTGGCATGATGCAAAATAACACTATAGGTTCTTAATAACCATAAAGCTTCATAATAATAATAAATTCACTAGAGTATGAATATTTTGACACAGAGAGGAAGCAGGAGTCAAGGAAAAATAAACGTTTATGGTCAGCTGTTTACCAGTTAGCTTTCAAAACAGAAGAACCCCAGCAGCAGAAACCAGAACAAAAATACACATACTACTACCTTAAGAAAAAATGCAGGACAGGAATTAGGTCTGGGGGAAAAAATTCATTGTTTGCTTGTGAAAAGAAGCAACACTTTCTTACATGCACACAGCCAAGAAGCAGGAGGATTGAAGGAGGGAAAAATGAGTATTTAAGGATGATGTGTTCAAAGATACCAAATATTTTTTTACACCTGTGTTCAAAAGAGGATTTTAAGCTGTCATTTCCTAAGGGCAATTATTCTCCCATGTAAGAAATATAAATCAATATTAAAGACTGTTATCAAGGCAGTAAGTGCTGCAACATTTACATTTAGGAGCAACAGATCTCCAGAACTGGCTTCTGTGCATGCAAATATTTTCAATGATGTGTTGGAGGAACTAATTAAAAATCCCTACATCCCTGCTCATTACCATCAGCTGCCGAAAAGCTGGAAGTTGCTATGTGAGTATTAACTTTAAAAAACAAGTTGAGCAAGCCTTGAAAACTGCAGCCTACTAAACTTTACTACCAGGAAAACAAAACTCTTAAAAAAAAAGTATGAAAAGAACCAGATTGTCATTATATAAAAGAGAGAGAATAGTGCAAAGTTTTTAAAAAGAAAATAAGGCTCAGAATGTAATAAATTGCATCGAGTACGTACATATCTGATTAATCTACTGCTCTTTCTAAAAACAGCTGATAGCCTTCATCACAAACAGTGACAAAGGGAACAAAACCAACTTGGGAAGTGAAAATCACCAAAGAAGAAGAAGAAGAAAAGGCTTTCAACTGCTTTGACAATGAGGTGACTCAAAGAACTGTGCTAGTTACAGTGCTGTTTAATATGTTAGCAAACAGGAGAAGGGGCTTAAAAATCCAGCTGATAACACTGGAATTTGATACAATTATTGACACTTGTCTAATATTACGAGAATATTATAAACCACTTCAGAAGGACCTAATAAGCTAACTAAATAGGCAAAGAGATGGCAAATCAATGTCACTGGAGAGAGAGAGACATGTGAATGCATATTAGAAAGAATTTCTCCCGTGCATCTGTGCTAAAAGGCCAGCACTGACACTGCCTTTGAGCACATACAAAACCGTGTTTGGGGGTAGTGCTGCTGACAGTGCTGGAAGAGCTCCGGTAGGAAACGAAAGGCTTGTGTGGATCAGGACCTCTGCTGAATTTGTGACCGTTGTGGGGGGAGGTGGAATGGGGTAAAACTGTGGGCAGCTGGCTGACAATCTGTCCATGTGCAAGAGCAGGCAAAGAAATAAAGCAAAACAAAACATGTTCCTTCTGCTTCACCATAAACAACTCGACCACGAATAGAAAGGCTAGGTACAGGCTAAACTAGGAAACAGCAAGGACAATACCACTGCATTTTGTAAAGGAGTGATTTGGCCTTTCTGCTCAGTATAGCCCAAGGAATTGCAGAAAGGAAATGGGTCCCAGAAGAGGCCACAGAAATTATTAGCTCACTGAGGAGAGAGCAGAGGGAGGCTCATCCCTGGTGACGCATCCATCCGCTCCCTGCAAGAGCCGAGCTGGGATCGGGAGACCCTGGTAAGGAGCTGGAGAAAGTTACCCTGTGGAATTACTCTGGGCACCCAGGGGAGGGCCGGAGGAAGTCCATGTTGGAGTCACATTTTCCTGCAGTGCTCCCAGCCCCTGTGGAGTCCCAGGGAGACTGCAAGCCCTCACAATCCCAGAATGGGCATCAGGACCCCCCTGTGTAGACCACAGCTCAGGAGGCCAGGCTGGCATGGGTGTCTCCATCCCCTCACATGAGAAAGACCTGCACAGGAGATTTTGAAGCCTGTTTCAGTGTAAGGGCCAAATGCCTTAAGCAGTCCATTACTGTAGCTGAACTCCAGAGATTCTGGAATATCATTGGCTTCATTTATGTGAAAATGGGGGCTTCGTGCAGGCCTGGATGTCTGACTATATAGAAAGTTTTAAGATTAAAAAAAAAAAAGGTTCTATCATCAAAATGGAAATAATGACATTTTAACATAACTAAGTTTCTGAAGATATCAGTGACAAACCATAAATTGTTCAGTATTTTCTGCTATAACAAGCAGATACAGAACAGAATAAGAAAATATGTGTGTGTTTCATATTATGTTTTTATGTATTGTGCACTGAGCTCGCCTAAAAGCTAAACAGCATTTGATTTGTGCCTAACAATAAATAGAAAAAGGATTGCCAATTAAGAATGTGGGGCAGCTATTTTTAACGAAACGTTTTTAAACTTTTGGCTAAGTACGAGAGAAAGGCAGTGCCATCTGTTGGGGAAACGCGGCCGGTTCAGGGACCGCGCGAGGTCGGCGCTGCTGCGCCTTGGGGAGAACAAAAGCCCGATTAGGCTCAGGGACAAGCCTGATTTGATGCGGAATAAACTTTTGGTGAGGAATAGAAAGGAGAAGTAAAGCAATCTAGACGGGTTCGACAGCGGGCTGTGTTAACCAGCAGCTATCAGATGTATTTAACACCTCCGTGTTCCTCCTCAGCAGCAGTTTCAGATGCGCGGATGCCGGACGTGGGGCACGGGGTGATGGAGCGAGGAGGGCAGAAGTCACGGCAGGGTAAATCCACGCCACTTTGGCCACTGCAGCAGACATGGAAATGTTCCTTCCTTGCCGTTTCATGAGTCAGCACTTCTGCTGTCGAGACTTTACACTCAAACATGCAGCAGTCCTGCATGGGAGGAAGGTTATCTGAGCTCCACAAAGGGATACACTGGCAAGCTGAGGTGCTCTGTCAAGAATTGGGGCTCGGGTAATTTTTACTCAGCATTTCCACACTGCTAGTGATTTCACTTTAGATATGCAGCATTCTAGTGGTTGTAGCCAAATGCAGGTTTCAATAGTTGAACTGAATTTGAAAGCCAACGTATTTAACATTTAAATACACTGCATGCACCTTATGAATTATTTACTTACACCAGCCTTTCTGGAGATCTAGGGATACTCTCACACCCACACATGCATAGCAGCACAAACATATCTATGTATATCAGCTGAGTCTTCTGGCTAATTATGCTTTTCTGTAGCTATTTAGCATGTTGCTATTTTCATTTACAGGTCAGGGTGGGTAGTGGATATCAAACATGGACATTTTTTTGCCCAGTGAGGAACTGACACATCGGCTACGATCACATTGATGGTTATTCAACAGAGCTGCAGTAGCCGCTATTTTTGCTCCATTCCCACAGCAGCAATAAAACAGTAGCACAAAACAGAAAGTGACACACCAGATACATTGAACAGCAGCTGCCCTTAAAATCCGAGCAGTCCCCATGGACTGATTTGCCATTTGCAAACGCTACCTTCCTCTCCCCCCCTCCACTGAGGGGCTGTAATTAAGGAAGAGGAGGGGGAAAAATGGGACCATACTAAAAGTAAGAGAAAAGAGTAAACAGTGAGAGCAAAAATACATGATGGTGTTTTGGGAGATGTGTGGAAATGCATCAGTAAGGTGTTTTCTCTAAGGGAAAAATATCAGCAATAGCAGGTGGATAGTCTTCTGCTGCACTGTCCAGTCCTTCCCTGATTAATAAAAACCCTCATTTTTTAGTCAATACCAAAGCAAAGAAGTTGTGTCTAAAAGCCATGTAAATAGTGAAACTACACATCAAATGTGCCCTTGGGCAGGATTAATGTATAGACAAGCTTTTGGAAAAGCATATTTTTCTTTTTTAAACAGATGAGTGTACTTTGAACTAAGGCAGGAAGACGTATTTTTATGGTGTTCCACACTGCCCTGTTTTAAGTACTGCACATCATAAGATATGGAATGAAAAAAGCACTTCTCTGGTGCCAAAGGGGAGAGGGACTTGAAAGTACACAAAAGTACCATTTCACTTGTGAGAGGTACACTCTGATTCTTTTCCAGCTGAACTCTGTAAGTGTGCGAAGTTCAAGAAAGAGAATATTAATCTTTGATGAAGCAAACTTAAAATTGTATAGGCTTGGATTGCAATCATAATTATATTGCATTCAAATGCCAGGGCTCCTTGCTGAATAAATGCACTTCAAGTATTCTATAGAACAACATTCCATGGGGAGACTGAACTAACCTGCACTTTCAAATTTGAGATGATATACAGGCCAACCAGAACCAGAACTGGAGCTAAAAATATTCAATGACCCTATCACAGCATAGCTTGTGATAGTAGTCTTTTTTTCATAACATATGTTCACAGCTATGTCATCATCATCTGTTATCAGACTAGTGGCAAATAAAGACTTGCAAATTTCCCTACATTTTTCACATCCCTGCTCGTTCCAGCAGGAACATTGACTGCTTGCCTTTTATTCACCATGTCTGGCACGTTCTAGTAATTCTTTGTCATGCTAAGGTCTTGTGCCCTCAATATTTGTTTGCTTTGCTTTTTAAAATAGATGTACAACAATTTCTCTGATTTTTTTTTTCCCTCTTGTTATCTGCATTATGTTTATTTCTTCTGATTCAGGAAGGACAAGAATCCCTCTCTATATCGTGCACACACCCTCAACAGTTTAAGACTCGAGTCATCCTTTTATTTGATATCAACAAACAAACCAACCAAATTCGGTACGGGAAGAAAACCTAACTATCAGCATAGCACAGCTCAGCTAAAAGGCCTGTCCCCAGTTCTTTAAGCCAGGGGATCTGGAAATACTTCCCAGCTCCTATGACTGTTCTGTCTGCATGTCAGGATGAGCCCCAAATCTTAATCTTCTCTTATTCTTTGATTTTCACTGGGAGAAGGCCAAGATGCACAGGTTAGGAATATGCCAGAGCATGCTGTAAAAGGTCTGGATGACCTGAACAATAAGGCACTGGGACTACAGGGTACAGGCATAGTGTATAATATGGATTTTGCTATTTGCAGCACTGTAATGGGACCTTTTTAGCACAAAATGTAGGAATTTGCAGTACATAAAATCAATTGCCAAAGTGTGACAGTGAGTATTAACTAGCAGGAGTGGCTGGTACCCACTACTAGAATTCTTTCATCATACCCAATAAGCCACAGTTTTGCTCAAAATCTATTTATTCTGTGTAGTCAGGCCTGGATAAGCAAGCAAGGTAAATAAATAAACACAGAACTACACATCCCAGTGGGATGACATGGGTGAGTAAAGGCACAACTGTATTAAGAGGTGTGTACCATCAATGCTCACAATGCTCAAACCTATCCACCAGTAAATTCCATTTACATTAGGGATGATATACCAACCATGCAAATTTTAAGGCTATGAGTTAGTTTCCCTTATGCTGATGGGAATTTTAACCTCAGTCAAGGAAATGTCTGGGCCTGAAGGAGCCTGAAGACACCAATAATCACTAGCAGGTGATGAGTGTCTGTGTTGAATGATCCCATTTAAAATCCTGCCAGGCATCTATTTGCCTCTTCAGCTCCTTAGTTACTTTTGTGTATCTGGCCTTTGTTATTTGGAGAGTCTTTGGTTTATTCTTCTTTCTATAGTCTTTTGTCTTTGAAGGATTGATTTATTGCTATCTGATATGAGCTACATAATCCAACAAAAATGCCTTGTCTCAACAGTTTATAGTTCTGCTTAAGATTTATGTTTCATCCATCCTTCCAAGGAAAGTACTTGCTTTCTCTTCTTTATGGCTTTAAATGTTTGCCTATTCAGAAATAAAATCTTCCTTTAGGAAAGGAAATTAACCTAAAGTCTGAACCACTTTAAACTCTGAGACAGCTCAATTTAGGATGTGCTTTTTGTAACATAAAAGCATAAGCCTTCCCTGCTATCCATGTTCCCCAGTGCATTTTTCCTAATGCACTCAAATTGTTCCTACCCCTCACTCTAGCTGTGCCTCAGAAATTTCTCAATTTTGCCCAAACTTCTCTTTTCTTTTTGTTGTTTCACCTTATTTAAAACACTGTGGCCAACAATTTTCACTGGTTTAGCCCTGTCTTTGACTTCCTCTTGAATCTCTTCCACACTCTAGGATGAGTGTTCTACCTTCAGCCCGTGCATAATTGTCTCCTTAATTATTTACTCTCTTACCCATCACCTTTCACTCATCCTGAAATCCCTTTTCTCACTGCCCTCCTAAAAGTGGATTCTGGATTAAAATCCTCATGAAAGCAAATGTCGCATTAGTACTTTAAGAATCCAGAGTATTTTCCAGCATCCTTCAGTTCATGGATACACTCATAAAAAAATACATAAAGAAGGCCATACATGCAGTTTTTACATCAATAAAACTCATATTCAAAGTTAGAATGCTGTGGATATTAAAAGCTTATGAAAAATCAGGTGACCTTAATAGACCCCTTGACTCACCTATTTTAGCTGTGCTTTTCTTGCCTCAGCTACTTTTCCTCAAAGGTGTCAGGAAGTTCTGCAGCCTCTATGTACCTCAGCAGAAGGAACAGATGCTTGATATCTTTTAATGATCATCGTGTTTTATGCCACTGACCTCTGTAGCAGTGCTTACTATGCACGAAATCGGATAATATCAAATATTTTAGAGGGGGGGTTTAATTTTGTTTCAAACCAAGTACTTCTGACTAAGGCAGTCAGTTCAATTCCTACCACAGTTTGCATCTAAACCTTTTGAAGGTTTATAATAATCTTCTATACCTAAAAAAAGAGCAAAGACTAACATCAGGTGTGCAAGCAAATATTTTTAACCCCAAAGCACGATCGAGGGTGGGCAGGTAGGCTTTGCTGCTCTGAACTAGGCTACATATGGGATTTCTGATGTGATCATTCACATTTACAATGACTGTCAATCCAACATCTGCTGTTACCATATTGGACTGTGAATATTTCAGATCAACAACTGAAATCCAGATGTGTTTGTGTCATGAGCTCTATGCACTCTACTTGAAATGATTTGTCTTCAAATACAGAATTACAGATGCACTCACGCTTGCAACGGTATCCTGAAATGTTTCTTGTGCACAGCAGAGCTTTTGTGGGAGAACTCAGCCACCTGGGTCCAAACTCCCTAACACTCTGGGCAAGAGGCATGTGCAGACAGGACTCCCTCCCTTCTCGGTGCAACAGCTGGAAGTAGAAGACAAACCATCACCACATTCTATGCCATTATATCCCCACTTCTAATTTGATTCTCTTGCACTGAGCCCCCCAAACCTTCACCATGCAGTCTCCCTTCTGAGGATAGTGTAACATATGGTCACAAAAATCAAAAAAAGTCATACTTATTTTTTCCCCCGTGTCTCTTTACACAGCTGAGTAATTTAGAAAATAAATGGTTATTACAAGGAGTACATTTGTGACTTGCTATGCTTTGTCAATTACCCTGTCTTGCCTCTTTTCGGCTATTCGAGCTGAGGATTTCCACCCTGGTCACTGGCTTCACCTTCCTTGCCTTTTCCAGGGGGAATGGAGGGATGAGAGCTGTAGGAGAGCTGGAGGGGTGATGAGCTGTAGGGAGCAAGAGGGGCAGGATGGGCTGTGGAGCACATCCCGTAACTGAAGGTACAGCTATGAGAACTTTTCAGACTGACTTTATTATGAGGACCAAGGTGTTGGTGTAAACACTAAACATGGGAAATTTTGCATATATCTAATGCCTTGACATCTGCCCCAAAACATTTCTGGTTACATCAGAGGAAAGTTGTTATTAAGGCTTAACTCATATCAGGACTTCTTAAGACCAATTATTAGCTTTTTTCTTTGTTTTCTCCTTCCACCAAGCCTGGGTACTAACTGGTGCAATGGATGAAGCATGTTCCTTGTTTGTCCAAGGTACTTGGCACTTCACATATTCTAAGGAGAATTTATAATTTTATACATGAGCCTAAGCAAAGGTGCTTTTAAGAAAACAACTACAACCAACCAGGAGTATTCTGACCAAAAAAAAAATCACTGGAAAATACTGATTCATGGAACCTTGCCCTTGTTGTTTGGTTTTTTTGGGTTTGTTTTTTTCTTGGTGGTAGGAACAAGGTCAAAGAAATAGTTTTCAGAACTCTTACCTTTTTTTTAAGAAAAAGCTTTAGAGAATAAACACATTACTGTATTCACCTGAGACACAGGAGACCCAGATTCAACTTAGAGCTTTACCTGATTTAATTTTGGCCTCAGCAAATCCCAGGTGGATATCTTGACCAACTGCACACATCTCAGCATCTAGTATTGGTCCAGAGAATTTATGGAGTCTGGGAATTAAATGTATACCTTGGATACTCCTCAAGAAGGTGGGACCATGGCAAGAGCAGGACCCAAATCTGCACAAATAACAGGAAAGAAAAACAGGTGGAAAAATAAATTTGTCCAAATGAAATTAAAAAGATCTCAATTTACAACATGTCGGTCAGAAAATGCTCTAAAACATGAAGAAGCTGAGTTCCTCTACTGTAAAACCTGGAAAAATAGAATGTCTTCCATGAAGAATGAAATTCCCATTTATGGTGATAAATATGCTTTAAACCATCCTCTTGAAAAAAATATGAAGACCATCAAATTCTAGTATCTCTAAGTCTGAGGAAAACTTCCAGTGACTTTATTAAGAATTTTACCTTGATGAATAGAGATTTTGGAGTTCAGGAGGTGTTCAGGTGGAGTTCAGATCTCTTCAGTAGTGCAACTGAACACAAAACAACCAAGCTCAAAGGAATCACCCAGGACTCTGAAATTCTTCTCCCTCTAAGGCATCATGCAGCAAAGTCACAAATATCATTTGCAATTTGCCTTCTATTTGCCGGGTTCTGGATTCCTTTTCTGATCCAGACCATGGTGCTTTCACACTGAATGCCACTGCAGGCTCAGTAAATGCCATGAGATGCAACAAGTCCATGGTTTCTCAGACTCTGCATTTCCCACGCTGCTTAGATTTACTTGTCACTATTTTCCTGCTTGATAACTGCAGGGATGAGAATATTAGGAGTGGCAGTCTAATCAGTGACCATTCTGGGCATTCAACCTGTCAGAGCTGGAAACTCATGAATGAGCTGCAGTGGGTCAGTGATAGGCTCACAGAGCAGGAGGCTCCTCTACAACAGGGCTCTTCCTCATCACATACTCAAGAGAGAAATGGAAGCCATAAAATAAAACAAATTTAAAAAATCCCATGCCAAAACCAAGCAAGGTTCAAAAATCACACAATGAAGAGCAAAGTCTATTTTCAGCATAGTGAAAATATAACAAAACATTTACTTGTCCTTCAGATACAGTATCAGGCAGGTATTACACTAAAGATGACATTTTTTGCAGAGTCATAGCAGAGATTTGACCCTTTCTCACATAGTGAAACCAAATGTCAAATGTGCACAAATCCTTTTAAATTTCATCAAGAACTATAAAAAAATTATATATATATATGTATGTATACACATCATAACCCACAACTACAAGAATTCAAATGTTCTCATTGCTCAATTAAATCTCATCCAAAGATGGATCTGGGCAGCCATGGCCCCAGTTCAACAAACCACTTAAGCATATGCTTAAAACAAGCTCTGGATCAATTCCCAGTGAGGATTAATGCATATTCCTAAATGCTTTGCTCCTTTGGAGAACACAGAATGAAATATTGCTGGAAAAGCCCTAAAAAGTAAAAGCACAATTTCAGTTGCTTGTTTTTAAATTAGCTTAAGCCACACTGAATATTCCAGACTCAGCAAACTCTTCACAGACAAATGTTTATTTTCATTCTATAGCACCTTGTGCAATGAAATTAAAATTTCAGAATGTAGCACCAGGCGGCCAGAGGGAAAGATGAGGACAGAAGGTGGAGGTTAATGCAGAAGGACTGCAGCTTTCCAAGTACCTTGTAATAGAAAGCACATGAATAGGATGGCTAAGCTGGTAAATAATGATAGATCAATCTACTGCTATTTCTATGGCTCTGCAACATGTTCATGTCCTGACACTCCTGTTTATGTATTAAATTGAGAATGTGAATTGATATAAAGTGAAATGTTTTCTTTCCCTCAAGCTTCTTTTGTGCCTAGATGGACTGATGTTCACACTCCACTTTTCTCCTTTGGTTAACCAAAGAAATAAATTCTTGATTAGACCCACATTATTCATGTTTTGCAGAGACTATTTTACCTACACATACAAGTCCTGCTGGGGTAAGCCAGCAGAGACCTATTGACTTAGTGTCGTAGCAAATTACATGGCCTCATAGTCAGATGAAATATTAACTCAAGGGACTGATATTTTCACTGGATCAAAGACTGACTAATGAGAAACAGAATACCGGTTTTCAAAGAGGGTTTAGAAAGTTAGGACAAAACGCAGATCATTTAATATACTGCAAAAGTTGCAGTAACTTCCTGACAGTTTGCTTGCCTGCAAACCTCTTAGCCCTGATTTATTAACACTAGCTGCTGTGCCAAGTTCATGTCATAAAGGATAGATGCTGTGTGCCCACGCTCTGTTTGGAACTGCATAAACATGATCATCAACTAGATTTGACATCATAATCAAAACAATGAAAATAAGCTAAAGGTGGCAGGCAATATCCAAGAAGCTGTATTAAAAAGCTCTGTCTATATTATGAAAAATAAAATTAGTCTGCAATGATGGAGGGAAGGACCTGTTTTTTAAAGGAATTCAGGTGCTTAAAGAAGCAGATGGGTGCACAGTGGGATTTTTAGAAGCTCTTTGATGGCAACTCCCACTGAAATCACTGTGTATTAGGCAGCTAGGTATTTCGGAAAATTCACATTACCTGCATCTTTAAGCACCTAAATACCTTTAAATATTTGGCCCAAAGACAGCTTACTGTAACGTCATAGGAAACAGAATAGTCCGTGCTCAAGGGAAAATAGTTTATTGTATGGTCAATTAATTTTCAAGCAAGAGAAATCCATAAAAGCAATTTGTAAAAGAAATTAGGCCACAACTCCTGAGCTATGACTTCTGAATGGTATTTTGTAATTGAAATAAGAGATATGGTACACAAAGAAACTTTGGGCACTTTTTTTGGCGAGATTATAACAGCGATGATGTGTGTACAGATCAGGTGCTCATCTTGAACTGGAGCACATCCGGACTGCACAGGCCCTAATGCCACCAAAGAGTAAAAGATAAATGTGGTACCTCGGTGCTTGTGAAGGGAGTCAGGGGCTGGTAAGTGCAAGGGCTACAGGAGGGACACACACCCTGCAGAGAAGGCAGGCAAATGGACATAGGCATCATTTGTCTCTTTGGTCTGCGAGAATGACGTCAGCAGTTGAGGTTTTTGCTTTGTTCTGGAATTCCAAACCTGAACCTGTAAGATGTTTTGGGACATTTATGTCCCCCACTGTGATGGGAAGGCAGCACTGTAGGTGTCACAGAGGTGGGACACTGCATCTAAACCTGCTCACTGTTACTTAGTTTTCTAATTCCTCTGGTCTGAGAACAAACCGAAGAGACCTAAGATGGCAAGTCCTGCACAAATCCTTTGATTCCTGCTTCAGGAGTGGGAGCTGTAAGAAAGGAGCCCATCTACTTGCTTGCTTCTGGCTACTGGCTTGCATCCAGGCTTTGCCCTGTTAGCCTGACATCCAGGAAATCAGACAAGTTTTTTGGCTTACCTTTCACAGAAGAGGAAAATAACAGCTATAGTGCTGCATGGTGCCACCTTTCAGTGGCAGAAGAGGATTTCTCCTGCATCACCAATCTGTGTATCCCATCCAAGCCACTTCATTTAATGTGGAAAAAAACAAGCAGTGACAGAACAGGGCCCTTAGAGTAAGGCTCCCAGCATAATGCAGCCACAAGAATTTAACAAGTGGGATTTACTTAACTGGTCACTAAGTGTTAGGACTGCTTTAAAGATATATGGCTAAAAGTGTTTCTCTGGCTATAAAGATACAGAACCAAGGGAGCAGAGAAAATGCCTGGCAAGCAAACTCTCTCCCTTTTGTTTAATAGCTCTCTTCAGACTTGTAAGTCCAGAAAAAGCTTCATTAAAGTTAATGGACAAATCTTCCAGGAAAAAAAAATTAAGTACTTAAATGTTACTAGTTTTGGTTTGAGCATGCAAAATTTCTCTTCCTTGCTGGGCTCGGATAGCAATCTTCAGACAGAGTTACATAAATATTGACAGCTTTCAGGCTGGCTTTGTGTCTCAGACCTTATGAGTGACTGGCAGAGTTCACAGGCCAGGTTCACAAGCCTTGTAAGTGGGCACAGCTTCATTGAAGTCAGTGGGAGGCCTGCACACATTACAGGAACCTTCCATAAATAGAACAGCGCTGTGTCCATTTGTACCAGAAATGACTGCAAATTACTGCCAGCAACATTACAGAGAACATTTTTCACCCTGTAGACTTCAGGCAAACCATTCCTGATGATATCGTACAAAAATACTGCCCCCAAGTCACTTCCTTAGCTATTGCCATGGCACCTTTTCCAGTAACATTTAAACCTTTAAACACACCAATGCCGACTGC
>WEIV01018135.1:122787-258938 GCA_013390005.1 Calyptomena viridis
TTTTTGTCCAATTCATTCAAATTCACTTTTTCCCCTGAGAAGTATAAGAATTCATCAGCTTTCCCTGTCTGATATCTGCTGTCAAACACATCAGGAAATATGTACCTCTCCGTAATTCAAATTCTTTCCTGCCTACCTTAATTGTGTGTCTCTTTTCTGGATGTAACATACTAAGAATGGGCTGCCTTGAAGGGAGACTTCCTCTGGATGCCCTTATAAGGAAGGTGTGCATGATCACTGAAGGATAAATCCTATGCATAATTCTTCTGTCATCGATTTACTTTACCTCTCCATGCATCATGACAGCCATTTGGATGGCCTTGTCTACAGGGAGTATTGCCATGAACTTCCTTGGACTCTGCAAGGAATGAAAGGAAGTTTGTACCTCTAAGTATAAGTAATCCCATCTGTTTCAGGAGAAAGCAAAAGGGTAAATTCATGCTCTTCAGAAGCCATAAAACAAATTCAGCTAATTGCCTTAACACAGGAGTTGAGGAACTCAAGTTTCTGTGGAAGCCTGTTAAGATCTCACCTATTTCCATGTACCTTTAACAACTTCCAGTCAGCTGATAAGTTGCTCTGTTGATAACAAGAGGTTGCTGTGAGAGACAGCAATTGCTAGAAAACACTAGATGTTTTTCTCTGTGCTTCAGGCTTCACAGATCTCTAACAGACTGTAGATCCTGGAGTTTGGATATGTGTGGATTTTTGGTAATACTGACTGTGTCCCCAGTGTTATGCAGAAGGCATTTGGGCCCCCATGCTATTTGTGCTACATCTTCAGGGATTAGGGCTCTGCAGCTCTGCATCTCCATCCTTTTAACTACAAATGTCACACATTGCTAAGGAAGATCTTTAAAAATACCTAAAATTTGGTCTGCAGCACTGAATTCCTTCCACACAATAGCTTTCTGAAATATCTTCACCCTGATATGCTGTGGTAGCCACTGAGGATTGTAAACAGCAGTAGAAGTAAGGGGGGTGTGACAGGTTGACCCAGTGTTATCTCCTAGCACTGCTAAGGCTGCTGGGGCTTGGATAGACAGGGGGAAAAAAGGTACCATAAAAATATTGAACAAAAAAAGGAGAGGAGAAAAAGAGAAGTGAGACAAACCAAATGTAATGAGAAAAGATGTTCTTATTATGATACCTTGGGGACTTTTGAAAAGAGTTCACAACCCAATGGTGTGAGAATATGTCAAGGTTATTGAACCTAAGGTATGCCTCTGCTAACTAACTGTTGCTTGCTTTGCTTGACTTTTTAGAGTTTACTTACCCAGCTTCCCCAGGACTTTGCAGAGTATACAAAATGCATCGTTTACACTAGATGACCAGTACTTTGGGCTAAATTCCCTTGTTTTCCTTCCACAGGAGAAGTTTTTTGACTATACTCTCAGGCACATGATGTGACTCCTGGGGATGGTCCTGTGCAGGGCTAAAGGTTGGACTCAATGATCCTTGTGGGTCCCTTCCAACTAAGCATATTCTGTGATCTCTAAATTTCATTGAAACATATGGATGTCTCAGAATAAAGTTATATATAGTTATACATAGAAAGGAGGTGCTAAGCTTGTTTCTTTCCATACAGAATAAATATGGTTGAGGGAAATATGTACATATGTGTGTGGTGGTGGGGAAAATAAAAAGCTCTGTCATCGCTTACCTTAATTGTCAATTCCTTCAAGAGAAAAAAAAAAAAAAGAAAAAAAGCACATGAAATAAGTACTTTAATTCTTTTCATATTCTCTCAGGATTCCAGAATATCTATAGTGGAGATTTAGCCTCTTCCTAAGACATCTGATTCCATGAGACCTTTTCAAGCTTATTTAAACAACCCTCCCACGAAAAAGAAACCCTCCCAAAACCTGAAGAAAGGCACCAGTAGCTGTTGCTTGACAGATGCTACTTTTGCCTTTCTTTTCCTTGCCCTGTTTAGACAGATTCAACCTTGAAATAATCCTGCCATTGCCTACTGCTGACTGAAGCCCTTTTCATTAAAGTCAGAGAGAATCAGAATAAGGCTTGCAAAAACTTGAGAATAAAAATAAAACAATCACCCAGCAAACAGAGTAAAAAGAAACTGTAAGCAAGTATTTGTATCAGTAAACTTGAAAACCATCATCTGCTGCCTTCACTTAATGTCAATAGTTACTGATGTCTGCTCTCATAAATATCACCTTGTAACTGGCTTTTCATCCCTTTCCACGCTTGCAACCCCTCCCCCATAACATGCACTCAGTTGTAATACATGGGAAAATTGAGATCTGTAAGTACATTCCAGGCTGTATTGGCAAATCTCAACAGATTTCCACATAGTGCTGGCAATTTACACTGATAGCTAATTTGACCCATTAAGGAAGTTATTCTGGTCAATGAATTAGTTTGTTTACCAATAAAAGGAAGTAGTAACTGTGAACTAAAGTGCTATTTGAATATTCCTTATTTACAAACTCTGGTTCAGCAAAGCTTGTAGTGTAGTTACAATTGATTAGAACTGATCCTGTGGTGCAGGTTATTTCATCAGTATCTAGACAAAATAACACATTTTATTAATAAACTGTAATACTGAACTCTACCTCTGTTCCTCCAACTCTTTCAGAAAAAAACCTAACATCCATAAATATACACACATTGTTCATATGCCTGAAGGCCAAGTGAATATACTTAGTGCTAGTTGAAATAAGACAGTTGAATGCTGCTGAAATCTTACTGAAGTAGCTCGCAAAAGGCCTGAGGAACAGAACACAATAAGCGTTCAAAAACATCTCACAATGTAATAATCAATGTGTAATATGAGCTAGAGGTTAGTTAAATAAAATGTGAAAGCTGTATTAATGAACCCTTTTGCTGTCCAACACAGCATTTCATTTTCTTTCATAGGCTGCATAATGCAGGGCTTGGGAATAAATTATAGATGAAACCCCCATCATATGTTTATAAATACACTAACATTAGCATTTTACTTCCTCATAAATCTGCACCAAACATTCAGGCACAAGATAGAAAGCCCTGTAAAACAATGATATATTCTCTGCTTGCAAGACTTGCCTAGTGGCCCATTCATTTTTACCGCTGTTCTTCAAACATTACTTTCTTCGCTCATGCCCCCTCATTTAAAATCCATTTTAATTTAAAGATGTTCGATGCAGTCCTAGTGGTACATTTACTCATCCTGGTTATACATCATGGAGCAGGGAAAAGAAAATTGTTTAATCTAGAGATACGGTTCACTGTGGTCACCACTGAACAGTGGAGTAATTACCAGATCAGCTCCGCTAAAAATGCACTCAGGGTGTTCTGTGACCTATCATCTTCTAATCTGCATAGTGAAGTATAGCTTCATAACTATAAATTGCTGACTTAATTAAAACCAGGACCTTTCTGTCATTTAATTACAGGGAGAAAGGTTATTGCTTAAATGCAATTTTCCAAATGTGATTTCTTAACAGTTATTAACTGCTTCACCATCATTTATTGTTTCAGATTTTTCAATTTGAAAATAGTCCCTGTGACAGAAGTAATGACTTTGTGAAAAACTCAATCTAGATGGAGCTGAGCAGACCCATTTGTTTCTCGTAAGTGGAGCAGACAGAAAACTTGAAAATGTCACAGGAGGATCCTGTGATTGCTCCACTTTACAGGAGTAATTAAAAACCAAGAGGTTGTATTAAAGGTGAAGAGAGGAGGTTTACGACAATCTCAAGGTTTTTCCCCTTACCAAAATATTGTGCTTGCCTTTTCAACTCTCTTAGGAAAGGTTCAGATTAATAATGGATAGTTTGTCCCAATCCAATACACAACACCAATAAACTAAGACAAATCAGTTAGCTCTGCAGCTTTTCTATTAATCTTCCAAGAGCCACCTTAATCTGAAGAAAAATAAATTCCATATAATCTCTCTCTACACATAAAGCTTTTATTTCCAAGAAATGTTGTTTCCATGTAGTAAGTGCATTTTAACTAAAATTTGGTGGCTCATTGTCTAAGACAGACCTTCTCATCCAAGAATGAACTTGATTCTGCTAAGCCACTTTTATAACAATCTGAGTCCAGTGAGAAAAAAAATCAGCATCAAGACCTCTAGTGCAGAGTTCTGCACGAAATTCTACTTGAATGACAAATCCTTATAGCTCAGAAGAACAGCTAAAGCCTGAAAAGCCTCTTGTAGGGCACTGCAAATATAAGGCAAGATCCCTCTTCCAAAAAAAAAAAAAAAAAGAAAGCAAGAAAGAGAAAAAAGAGAAAGGGAAAAAGGGGGGGGAAATAGAAAAAAAAAGAATTAAAAATAAAAAAGAGGGAAAAAAGAGGAGGGGATGGGAAAAAAAAAGACTAGAAAAAAGAGAAAAAAAACAGATGCTTGCTGTTGCCAGGACAACAATTTCTTGCTCCCAATAAGAATACATTTTTAATCTGAATTTCCCTTGCATCCCCTTTTGTCTAACTAACAGTACTTCCAAGATACATATGAATGTTATATGGAAGAGGTTTTGCACACCAAGGGAAGCTTATTGTTCAAGAATACCATAGGAAGCTAAAAAGCTTTCTACCAGGCAGTCACATATTCCTTTGCCCTTGTGGTGAGATTACATTCACATAAAGTTTCATACAAGGGCATCACTGACGGGGGCTTTAAGGTATCAGGGGAGCTGGTATTGGATACAACAGGCAGCACTACAGGTCCATCCATTTTAAACATCTTTCTGACCCTATAAGCATATCATAGTCTTCAATTCATTAATCCTCCAACATCCTCATTAGTAGGGGGAGAGCTGCTACCCCCAGGTCACTGGTGCCGAGGGATAGAGGCCGTGTCACTATGGTCCAGAACCTTTAGCTCTGGGATAGGGCTTGGAGAACAGAGAACCTCTTCTCCCCTGAACAAAGAGCCCCCAGGAATTCACTGTTTGTCCACTTCTCTGATGCATCCATCTGCGAATGATCTAATTGTGAGTATCTGAAACTCAGTGCGAACTGTTAGTTAGTAGGTAATTCTGCTGGGCAGTTTGCTGCAGGTATTCACCGTAGGCACAGTGCTGGCTGCATTGCATGAGCCATGTGGCAATGTTTGCTCTCCCTGCAGCAACACAGCTAAATATTGCCCATTTAGACTTTGCTCTGCTTTTACTATTAGCACAACACTCAAAATATTTTCAAACCATGTGTCACCTCTGTTGCAAATTGCATTACTAAGTAGAATACAAGCTTTTGACTCTCCCCCTCACCCCCCTTTTTTTTTTATTGTGAGGACAAATTATGTTTTTGGTTAGTTATCAGACGTATGCGGTATTGGTTTTGTTGCCTGACTGGTAGACTTGCATAACTTAGCAATGGAATCAAAACTGTAAACAGACAACATATGTGCATGTACAATGTGCAGTTTGCTTTCAGCTAATGATCAAGCACTCTGGATAACAGTTTGCCCTTGGCAAGTATCTGTACTAGCATAGCTTGAATCCTTACATGTTTACACTCCACACTGGCAGGGGAGTGGCAGCGTGGCACAGGAAATAGCACAAGGGAACATGAATTATCTATTTTCAAACTCTCTGGAGATGCCCGCCACAAGAATAAAAACTACAGAAAAAGAAAATGTAAGAGAGAGAGAGAGAGAGACGGCCACACTCTCTGGAATGAAAATGCAGCAATTCTGAGCAGAAAGCATCAAGTACAGGCAGTCTTGACAAGGATTCAAAATTTGGACTATCCTGCCAGGCCAAACCAACATCTTAGTGGTATATACTGTGGCCTTATCTGTTTATTTAGAAAGCAGTGTTACTGCCAGTTTTGCGGAATTACATGGTAGGGCTAATAAATTACATGATTTTTGTGACCTTTTCCTTATGCAGAGGAAAGCCTCCCTTCTTGCCAAGAGATCTATCAGAGTGCAGAAGTATTTCCTAAAGAAAACAATACACCTTCCGTCCTCATCTAAGCTAGAAATTGTACTCCAAGGACATCAGTGCACTAGAGGAGTTTGGTAACAATTTCCAGTCTCAGTTCTACACTCAAGACACTTCTGTGTCCTTCCCCAATGCCAACAGCTACTCTGCAGGTGGAGGAAGGAAAGCCTGTGCCTGACACTGCAGACTTCCTGCTGGGTTGTGTCCTGTGCAAGTTGCAGCAGAGCCCCTTACTATCACATCCATGCTGGGTGTGAGTTTTCATAAAGCTCCTATAACTGTACAGAACTCCCAGGGAACAGACATTTCCTAAAAGGGCCCAAAACATGCTTACAAAATATTATGATGGGTATCTTTTGTCTCCAACCTTTCTCAAACACTCTTTTATCTCTAATGCCATGGTAGATGGGACTAATCTAAGAAACGGAGACCAAGTTCCTAATAGCAGAGGACAGGTCCTCTCCAAAGAGAGAGAGAATTTTCCAGGCTTTGATCACTCTTACCCAAGTTTAACTCCCATTCACAAGGAGGTAAACCTAATAAATTCCATGTGGCATTTTTTATTTCCCTTTGCAGCTGCCGAGGCTCCCACAGCACCAGGACGCATATCACAGCTCAGAGAATTAGAAGAATGCACTGAGGATGGTGCCAGCTATTTTACAAATACTTTAGGACTCAATTCAAGTGAACCCACTAACATCAAAGCTATTTCTTCTTTAACACCCAAGAGATAGGTTTTTGTAAAGTAGATACACTTTTAGTGAACACCAAAATAGTAACGGATGCCCATAGGTCAGTTAAATTAATTGTTTTACTTTGGATGTGCTGGGGAGCAGTTACCTGCTCTGAAGCAAACTTGTCATGCTCACGTATTTGGAAATATGCAGTCCTATTTCACAGACAGAACTGATGATCATGTGAAACAAGACCCACTTCTGATGGGGTCTGCCAAAGCATCTGCTTACAAAAATCATCATGCCATGCTGTCTTATGAGCTTTCCATGTTTTCCTATGAATTACAAAAACATATATTCTCTGAGAAGCAACACATGGATTTCAAACCACACCATTGTAATAGGACATAATGGCCATGCCTGAAAATGTAGAGTGAGCCCTTTTTGTAATTTCCTATATTTCGTTCATTTGATTAATTGAGCCCATTCCATTTCCATTTGAGACTATTAAGAAGTCTGTAGCTCCAGCTATTTTTGTCTGTGAGACTCAGCCTGGAGATTTCAGAAGCTTAACATTCTAGCTGCATGTCACTGCCACCATTGTCTCTTGTCACAATTCTAATTCTATGTTCTGATAATAAAATTTCATTAGTGTCTGCACATCCTTTGCCTTACCTTTGAAGTACTGTCTTGTGCTGAAACGATTAGCAGTACTTTACGTCATATCACTTGACTGTTTGACAGCCATTGTGAGTGAGCTAAACGGGGAGAAATTAAAATTTCTGACAATTTCCATTACATCTAAATTGCTGAGAAATTAAGGGATATTTACTTTTACAAATATTAAAGGTTGTTTAAAATGTAAACTGACTTCATTTTATTAGTAGATTCCACAATGTGCTAATTCAAAATGACTACATGGCCTTATGTGAATAAATTACCAACTCATTTTCCAAAAGCGAAGGACATTTCCTTCAGGCTGCTTTTTGACTGTTTGTGTCAGTAGGAAAAGAAAACAAAAAAACTTATGAATATTTCAGAACACAAGATATTCCTTGGTGCCTCTATTTCTTGCTTCATCTTAACGAGGTTATTCCTGTGTGATAGGATTTTTTTAACAACTTAACAAAAAAGCATGCCATATGAAGCACTGAGTTTATCATATGATGTTAATTTATCCTGGGTGGAGTCCCTCCTTAATCAATGTCTCGACCCCTGCTAGTCCAGACCATCATACCCCACATGCTTGTCCATACAAGGACCGAGTTTAATTTTAAAACTAGTTTAGGATTTTCTATTCCCAAGGGTTTACGTGTTTGGCACCACAGTTTCTTCCGTGATTTGGTGTTTCCTCAAACCTAAGTGTTCATTGTCCTTGCAGGCTCCAAAGTGACATAAGCAAAAGAAATGGTGAGAAGTTTTGTGTATCTGCACGAGCTTGTGGGGTGTCACCAGTCAGGTACCCATTTCAGACACAAACACGTTCCTGAAGTCTTTTTACCATTCATTTAACCACTCAGAGCTGCAGCTCAGTTCTGCTGATTTAAAATCTAAGTAGTACAGCTGCCTATAGTTATTTAGGTTTCAGGTTGGGAATGGAGCTTGTTAACAACAGTCATGACTTTCTTTTATCTCAGCTGAAGTGTTATGGGGAGGCTCCTTTACATTTTGAATTGCAGCCAAGAAAATCTGGTCGTGGCTCCTACACTCTAAAACCTTTCCTTTGATTCCCCCAGACCTTCTTCCATACTATCTTTCTTTCTAGATCAATGAACCTTCATTTCATCATTTATTAGGATTTTTCATCTTGATTTTTTCCCAGGACTTTTCTTGGTGTCTAATCACAGATTTCCCCACAAACTTTTTGTTTTAAAGGTCTCTGCACATGGCCCAAAGACAAACACTGCTCCTAAAAGTCTTAATGCTTTGCCTTGTAGGGTCCTCTTTTATAGACTTCATTGTAGACAGCATTCACATGATCATTCTGGGATGAAATCCTCAATGACTGCTCATAATGTGCTGGCATGTTGAATGCAGCTTATTCCACGAAGTCTGGCACCCATAAAATGGGTATAATGGTTACCTACCACATAGGATGTTGTAAGGCTTAATTTATTAGTGCTGTAAAGCATTTTAGACCCTTAAAAGAAGGGTGTTACGAAAACATAAAGCACTATTGCCATAAAACATTTGTCTGGCTGAAAGCCCTCACCGGTCTGCTTGAAAAACAAAGAGGGATGTAGGGAATCAGAGTGTCTTACCAGGCATTTCCCATTAAGAAAAGAAAGTACTGCTTTCATTTATTTGCTGTCAACATACATATTCTAAAACTCTTGGTGATGGAGAAGGAAGAAGAGCAGTGAGTAAGTCTATTGCATAAAGCATTACTATTTGATTAAAAGATTACTAGGACATGGAAAAGCACACGAGCTATTTCCTGTCACCTAAGCACATTTATAAAGAGAAACAGATCTGCAAATGCAGAAACTTTTAAAACTGCTTAAAGCAATTCATGATGAATAATGCAAATTGTGTAAGAAATGCTCTGCAAGGATGTGAAAACGGAGAAAGATTACAATATTTTTGATGGCTTGGCTGTGGGTTGTTTTGTTGGGATTTTTGAGAAGCAAGAATCTCAGCAGCAAATGCAATCATGTTCAGTGGCTGCCACCAAAGCTCACTGTGTCTGAAATTCTTTCTTACGTGCTTTGCTGAATCAGGACTCCAGTACATGAAATATACTTTGATCTTGACAGTGGTTCAAGTCTTTTCCTTAAAGTCAAAGCCCATTTTGGTTTTTTTTGCTTTGATGCACCATCAAGCTCATGCACATTCTTTGTCAAAATATATCCATATAATAGGGTTATAATAAATAGTTCTTTTAACAGTTCATTTAGGATTCCAAAATGATGAGGTTTGCAAAATGCAAAGAAAAATCACACAGATTTTTTTAAGCAAATAAACTCTAACAGCCCCTAAATTAATACTACAACTGAAAGAAAATTTAATCTGAGATAAGTTTATGTGACCTAAAGGCTTTGGGACAGCACGCAGCAATACGCTAAAGACAGACTCATAACCACAAGCTACATTTAGGACTCAAATCACATATGAGTGGCACATTTCAAATGTTCTTCTACTCCTTAAAATAGATATGTACTTATCAGATGCTGACAAATGGCTACCCTATAAATGGCTAAAAAAAGATTTCTCCTTGTTCATATTTCATTTTCTCTTGCATTCTATGTCATGTCCAGCTTCTGTTCATATGCTACTGAGTCAAAAACACAGCTATTCCATGATAAATGTTGATGTATGATATTTTTGATCTGCCCAGAAGACAATACAACTTGTGACAGCACATATTTCTTACAAGATTTTCATTGAGTTCACTAGAAACCCCCATATAGGTGTTCATAATTTGGGCTCTACATTTTGACTCCAAGAATCAGAGGTTGTAAGCCTCAAAAGGACCTTTAAGATCCTGGGCTACCCTCCAGCAAAACAAACACCACAATATTCCTCCAGCAAATTGGAAAGATTCTGAGGAGCATCTCAGCTTTCAGGAATATACTTGGATCAAACTTCCAAACCACTTTCAACAACATAAAACCAGAAATAAACCTGGCAGGTGCATCTTTTGCAATGTCCTGTAATATAAAAATCATGGGTCATTTAATTGAAGCGATTGGAAGTCAAGAAGATAATCCAAATATATACAGCCGTTCTGTGAGGTCTGCTATACTGCAGCTGGATTTCCAAAAAGTTTGCTATTAAACTAGTAATAATACCTAAAATTAAGTAACACAAAATGAGTTCTACTTTAAATTCTGATGACATTTAGGACAGGGATTGTAACCCAGAATACAACTATAGGAACAAATTATTGCAAGAATAGCTTGGGTGAATTCACCATGCGATGACCAGCTCCACAGCAACTCATCTGTTCTCTGCTCTCCCTCACTGAAATTGTGCTAATGCTGCTATATATATAAATGTATAGATAAATATATATTAAGTCCATACTTTACCAGGTTGTACAGTAATCTGTGTAAGCGTGTCTGGAGAAGGGATAATCATTACAATCACTTCAACAGACACTGACCTCAAGGCACTTACACAGAGGCTACTCATTGCCAGTAAAACCATGGCTTGCTCCAGGTTGAACACAGGATATTGCTACCAGTGAAACAGCAGCACTGCAGCTCCCAGGGAAGCTGCAGAATTTATGTCCATGTGCCACCACTCAGCAAGTGTCTGCCCCAGTGATATTAAACCTTTGACAAGAGTTTCTAAACTGTGCAAGGGTGGGCGATTCTCCCTTCAGGCTATAGCCTTTTCCCTTAAAGTACTGTTAAATAAATTTGGCCCACAACTTGGCTGGTGTGCTGCCTATCCCTTATCAACAGTCTTACAGTGTTATTTCTGCATTTGTTTCATGTGGACTAATAAATTTAAGAACCCCCCTCTAATTGACTTTAGCCTTGAAAATTTCGATCTTAACAGAGCAGTTTCACTGATTGCATAGTGGCAAATGGGAGATTGTCACTTGTTTTTAAAGTGCTTGCTTTTTACAGTGAAGAGCATGAAGTGTACCAGTAACGTTAACCTTCCAGAAACACACAATATTTAAATTACACTGCTCAGAGCACAGTAATTGAGCCAAACAGACATAAGTTCACATCCACTGAGCTTTCAACGTAGCAAATGCTGTCATCAATCCCGCTGAAGTGCCTGAAGGATGGTTCGTACGCCCAGAATGTTGTGTATTTTTTTCCCAACTCCCACAGTAGATTTAATAAACTAGTAACTTCCTCTTACAAGTCTTACCTCAGCCATGTAATCTAGGGATAGTCAGATTGTTGGCTACCTCAGATCTTTCTAACACGCTCAGCTAAAACCCTGAGTAAACAATGAATAATACACTTTCCTTGCCACATTGAGTGAGCAGACTGACAGGAGCCCATGCATAGACTTGATCATACATTTGTTAAGCTGCCATGTTTATAAAGAGTTGCCACCTCATTAACAAGCATTTTAAGAAGATTCAATCACTTCAGAATCCCCTGTTTGGTTATGACCTGTACCTAGTAACACAAACAAGTCCGCTATAATGTTTCCTCCTTCAGGGGTCCAGATTCCTGTCCACCAGCCTTTACTACATTACTTGCAAACAGAAGTATAATAAAGGATGACCCACTTGCCTACCGAATTCCTAAAAAAAACATACTTTCACTCCTTTTGTAATTTTCCAAACATCTGAATCTACTTTGAGCTCACATAGGAATATTACAGACACCAAAACAGTTGCCACACAGCTGTTGCTACCAGATGTCTTGGCCTGGGTTCTGCTGCATTTCAGGATAAATGAATACTAATATTCTTAGAAAGGGAGGAACTGTCTTGGTAAAGCCAGGGCACATTCTTACTTGTTACTGTGATGACTCTGGCATCAGAGGTACCTACACAGATGCTTTACACTAAGAAAACAAATAATTCAGCTTCCAGCTACTTAGCATCATAAGTACTAAGTGAAACATCATATATATCTACATATCTAATGTATAGATATGACCTATGGTCATATTTCAAAAGACAAAAAGAAATGCAGCAGCTACATTGCTCTCTTTCCTCTTTATTTTGTACGTCTTGCACTGAGTTTCTGGACTCACTGCACTTTGTGGCAGTCATGACATTTTAAGTTCTTGTCGGGTAAAGAGTAACCTCTGTGGAGAACCTTCACATGGCATATGAACCACTACTGTGCCTCCCTCATCTTCAAAGCAAGGTAAATTCATCCCGTCTGAGAATATCAAAAAGTGCTGTGCTCTCCCTGCTGGGTTAAACAGGCACAAAGCAGATCAGGCAGAGACACAGGCAAACACATTTACTCATCTAAGAAATACAAGCATCCTTTTTAAAAATTAAGGTCTAAACTATCTTTTGAGAGAAAGTGTATTATATTCATGAATAAAATAAATACCTTTGTTATCTGTTAAGAACATGTGGTTAAGCATTTTTTTGTTTTAGAGTATTTTAAAATCTTGTTTCACTGAGGAATCTAGCTCTTAATGTGCAGGAAATGAGCAGATGCTCAACACTGTCTATTAGCTACCCTATCAGCCTATCAAAATGACATACAGAGGCTTAATAACAGATTTTTCATAAAAAATTTATAAATCCAGGTGTAAAACACATGCTATGTCACAAATACAAAGGGGTTCACAATGCCAGCTGAAGCCTGCTCTGCTGGCTTTTTGCAGAGCAGTTATCTTGGAAGATCCATCCGTCTCAGATAATGCCAGAACTTTAATTCTAGCTTTAATTCTTGCTTCAGAAACAAATTATATCAGCTACCCCCACTCTCTCCCAAACAAATAACATCTTTTCACTCTACTTCTACCTGTGCACATCATATCCCATTAAAAAAACCCTAAACATAAACATGCATTGTCAATTTCACATTTCTAGTGGATGAGTCTAAAGAATCCTCATAAACAAAATGTTTGGAATGTCATTCCAGAGGCAAGTTTTGCTGTTTTGAGTCTCTCCCTACTTCAAAATGCAATGCAATATGTCACACTATAGGCTAACAAGCTCTTCTAAAATAAGATATTTAGGGATAGATGATTGTTTTAACTGTAGGGGTTTTTTTCAGGGAAAGGAAACTTGATGGTCTAGATCCTGATCCAGTAACACCCATGTTGACTGAAACAAAACTGTTATTGAGAACGTGCATGAGCTGAGGTACCTTGCAGAACTTGAACATATATATATATATATATATATGTATATATGCGCACACATATATACCCTTAATATATATAAGTTATATGTCAAAGGAATCCTTAGACATAAAAGTCTTTCTCTTTTCCAAAAGCACCCTAATCTCAAATTAATTCTGCTGTGTAAAATAAGCCTTACTCCTGATCACTGTGCTCATCTAAACTCATAAAAGCAGCAGCCTAATTTAAGAAAAAGTATCTTAATACATCGTTTATCACCTGTTCTTTTTACAAGTATTGTCAATTTAAAAGTCTAATTTATTTCTTTCTTGTTCTAGGTAGACTTGTTTATGAGGAACAAAAACCAAACCCCACAACATAAAATCACCCTCCTCAGTATAAAATAAAACCATCTCAGGAATCCTAATTATACCTTTGCCTCTGTAACTTTTTCTCATTCAGATTCACGGAGAGCTCTTGAAATCAAACGTTAGTAGAAGCAAAAGATTGGTGCTATTATTATCAAGCACTTAGAGTGTGTGTAAATTTACTTAGTGCTTTACAAGCAGAGATAAGATATCCTTCCTACCCCAAAAGAATCGACATAAGAGATGACAAACATAAGGACCGCAAAGAATTGGGTGTAAAAGGAGGAACGCAAACTAAAAGAGGGTGATAAGAGCCTGAAGTGAGTCACTTGTGACAGATCCAGCCCGCATGGAAGGAGGGAGGCGCGTCCTCCCCGTCCGACAGCAGGTGGGGCTGCTGCAGTGCCGCGGCCCCGGCGGGGGATGGAGGCTCCGGCATCCCAAACTCACCTGCGGAAAACTGACGTCTCAAATTCAGAACCGCGGTACAAGCGGGTTAACCTTCAGGTAACGTTATCTCATCGTTCCGATTGGCCTCAGCAAAGCTTTACCGAAATTCCCGAGTGTTTTTCTGTGTGTGACTAAAACACTGATGCAGGAAGATCCAGGCTTGTCCCAAATCTGGATCACATCTCTTGTGGCAAAGCTCCGCTGGCTGGTGACACACAGTCAGTCTACACCTGTGGGGAGCACACCTGGATGGCTCCTGAAAAACTTCAGTGCATCTCATTTAGTACACACATTGCAGACCAAGCCAGCTTGTCCCTTGTATATTACAAGAGTCATCTTGCCAACTCCATGTGCAGGTCATTCCCATTGCCCTATCAAAGTTACCAGGATGTAGAAATGATGTTCAAAGTAGAATGCAAGGAAAAGTTTTGAGGATAAATCTTGTTAGCTGAAAGACAGAGTATTTTCAAGTCCAAACGTCCAGTTCTGGTGGACTAAATGACAAACTGGGCTCTTTTTCAGTAAAGAGAATGGGTACAGAAGGGTGGTATTTGGTTTAGCATCCAAAAACCACCTGCAAGGATGATAGAACCAAGTTCTAGACTTCACCAAGCAGGCACAGTTCAGTGAGAAGTACCGTCTGCCACTGGAGAGCCCAGACACTCAGTTCAGCTCTGTGGACCTTCCTCAGTCTGACAGCTTACATAAGCCATGCCACAGGGTAAAGCAGGAGAGCCCCGGGGATCAGTCTGTGGCAGGTAACATCCGGATATCATCATTCAGGCTTTGAGGCCCGTGTTTTCATGCTCTATTTCTACCACTTCTGACTCAGTGGCAGGTTGTTCTGCAGCATGACACAGTCTCTGCCAGCACTTTGTTTCTTCCAGAATCAGGCACCATGGGAGGGTTTTAACAGTCTTCGTCATCATTTTTCTGTCATGGGCTCCTACTTACAGCACTGAAGTGGAAACACTGCTTTGTTCTCACGCCTTCCCTGACATACCAACCATAAAGTTGCTCTATATAGGAGCCAGTCTTCTCTTTGTTTGCCTCATTTTCTATCTTTAGCCTCTTGGCCTTGATTCCATTTGTGCTGAGGATGTGTCTGGATGAACATTTATATTGCTTATTTAAAATGCTATTACTGTTTCCTGCTCACTAACATCCCATCCACAGCACCATGGTACTCCAGACAAGCTGCAAAACTCACTCAAGAAGTAGAATAAACTCTGTGGCAGTTATTTAACTCAGCCATTGCTAAGTAACAATTCACTCATTGCAAAATTATTAACAGCTATCTCAGGGTATCTCTGCAAGAAGCAGTTGCTGCAGTGTCAACATACCTTGAGATATACACACAAGATCTCTGGAGACTTCATAACTTGGTTGCTGGCCAGAGTTGCTGCATCCTCACTGCTGCTATTACCTCTGCCAGTTAAATTAAGACAGGCCAACATGCTACAATCACACCTTCATTTTGCTGGGTAGACCTATGGAGATAAAAAGAGACCCCAATCAGAAAAGAGCCCCTGATCACAGTGAGAGACAAATGCATAAAGACAGGCCAAACGGTAGTTCTAGAGAACATAATTATTCCACTCTTTGAAGAGCAGCACACAGAATAAATACACAAGTGTGGGGCTGGCCATGTCTCAGACACCACTGAGGTAGATACAGCTGCACAGCACTTCGTCAGGCCCAGTGTCCCTGCCAGCCAGCCACAGCAGGACAGCAAGGGGATGCAGGGAACAAAAAAGTAAGAGGGCATGATGCCAAGTTAAGGACTCCCCAACTTTTTTTTTCACTGACTGATGGCACCTTTCCTCACCTTTCCATCACCTGTGACACGCCCCTGCGTGTAGGGCCATACACAACTCCCCAGTGACCAAAGTGTCTGAACTTGGAGACACAACGGAGTTTTCCACCTACACAGGAAGAAATGACCATGCAGAAGCATGAGGGACTGTCAAAGGAAGAAACAAACAGTTATAGTCACCTTCAGAAGGAAAACAGACAAAAGAAAGTACCGCATTTTACCCAGCAATTTTTGCAATCCCAGTAAAATGCCTGGCCACAGTAGAGGCACTGCCCTGAGAGAGGAGAAAGAAGTTGCTGCCTGTAGGATAGTAAGTGCTAGAGGCAGACCTCCAGACTTGCATATGCTCTCCTTTGACCAGTTCCTGCCTCACAACCTTAGCAAATGTGCTCCCTCCAACATGTGGCCTATTTTCTTACTGACTTGTATTGCACTAGGACTACAAGGAGCCTCTGAAATCAGGGGGACTGCTTCTTCCCCAAAGACACCTTTACACCAGGCCAATTTCACTTTTTACAGCAGTCCCAATTTGCACTTTGCTTGAGAGCAGCATCTTTTAAGATGCAGCGATGATGAATTATTCTCAACATTTTTTCAAGAAACATCATTCCAAATAGATGCCTACCCCTCACAGCACAAGGGCATACACTTAAATAGGCTAATTAACAGGCAGCACTACAAGAAACCCTGTAAACATTAATAATATGAAATCTTTAGCAGAACTCTTGCATCTGCTGGTCGAGGGTTTGTTTTTCATGGAAGACAAAGCAGTGACTGTGAGTAAATTACTCTCATGTCAAGTGCTAAATGCAATAATGCACCACCCTAGAACATGCATAGAAATTACTGCTTTGCCATGTATTTTGTGCTAAAAGCAGTAACCTAATCATCAAAGTAAGGCTGAATGGGCTGTTACACACCCTCAGCACAGCACAGAAACTTTTATGTTGTGATTTGGAATCAGCAATTCATATTTCCCACAGACAATTGGCACAGAGAAACTTTCTCACTCATGTCAGATGAATGCTTGCAAAGAAGCCCAACTATACCACCTAGAATGATGTCCCCTGCTTAGTCTCTGCAGCAGTCAGGGCTGCAATATTCAAACAACAGAACTGTTGTCCACTCCCTATCCAGCTTGGATATTGCTTGCTCTATCTGTGCTGGAAAAGGAGCCTCATCCATGGAGAAAATTATGTAGCATTCCTGCCTCAGGACACTTGACTCCTTTGTGCATTACTCCAACACAGAAGTCCAAGATGAGGTCTTTGCAAACAAAATTTCTTTCTTCTCACCATTTGTGCTTTGAAGCCGCACAAAAAAAGTCATAGTTTAAGCCAGGTTTCTTATGAAGAACCTGGTCTAGTGGAAGGTGTCCCTGTCCATGCCAGGAGTTTGGAGCTAGATGATCTTTCAGGTCCCTACCAACCCAAAGCACTCTCTGGTCCTATGGTCCTAGGATTTACCAATGCAATAGCTTTCTTCCTCCAGATGTTTTATCCTGTTTCTCTAACTTCGTCTTCCAGAGTTGCTAGCACAGGACAGACGTTTCTGGCATTTATCTGCCAGGGAAATCCCTGCTGGGAAGAGTGAAGTGTGGTTTGAGAATTGGCCCGGGCAGCATCTGACATTTCCTCAGTGTGGTCACCCTTCACAGGGGGAAGTTGACTTTGGCTGGAGCACTGTGTGTTCTGGCTAACCCAACTGGCAGACAAATTCCCAGGGACTCCAGGCTGCACTCCTGTATTCAGGAAAGCCTGGAGCAGAGACACAGAGTCCAACGCAGAGCCCAGCCTTCAGTGCCCCATAAAAGCCTGAGCCAGCTGACAGTGAGGTCAGTGCCAAGGCTCCTGTAACGAAAGGGAATCCAGCTTGTTCAGAACAGCGTCCTCTGTGTCACTGCCAAACCCCACAGGATCTCGGGTCCAGTGTTAGTCATGCTGCTGGTGGTAGTACACATTTATGGGGTCTGTTGTCGAGGCTCTGCCATTTACTGCTTTGTTCATTCAAGAAATTCAAGTTGGCTTAATCTTATCGTGTTAATAGATCTAAATATGGACATAAAGAACTTGAGCATACATAAGCACAATGAATATGAGTCTCTCATTCATTCCTGCATAGTACACAGTAAATTGCCAGTGCAGCCCTTTCAGATTACTAACATCTTTAGACTTGGCCTCACACAGATTACATTCCCCACTCAGCAACTCAACCTCCTTCTAATACTTTTAAAACAGAGGAAAGGCCAAGACCCCTAGAGAAGATGCCAAAGACTGAGTGGTTGGCCCTGAAAGCAGATGAACTGCAACAGCCAGCAAAGCAAACAGGCTATGCCAACAGTGGTGCTCTCAAGGAAAGGAAGTACAGTTTCTGTTCTGGCATCCACAAAACCCAAACACTTACACACACAATGCAGAGCCCTGCAAGGCAACAGTGAGTATCTGCCTGGAAATGGTCTTTGCTACTTGGAACTTTTTCAGGCTTTCTTAATGCTGTGGCTTTTCTTATGATTTCCTCACCCTCCTGGTCATTCTGGAAAAAAACAAATTCACAGGAGTCCAGGCTCCTACACTTACTGGGCCCCAGAAAGCTTAAACAGCTAAGGGTTGGAATACACTGGGTGATACTTTGTTTTCTTTCTAACAAGAAAGGAGTTTCCTCTCCAAACCACAGTAAGTACACATCAGGAAATGAGCCTTTGCAAGGCTGAAATCTCAACATCGAGCATTATTTAAATTTGTAGGGCTATTTAATGTTCATCACACATTTGATCCTAACAGTGCAAGTGATTTTCTATCAGAACATTTTTTTTCCCACTTCAACAAGGAAAACTGCCCCTCCAAATATAAGCACTGCTTGTTATTTTGAGGCAGTGAGGCAAAACGTACAGCACATAGACCACATTTGGCTTGCTTAGCAGATGTCTACAGATCACTTGATGTTAATTTCAACATAAAAGCTATTATATTTCTGGCCTTGCCCTATTAGTTGTTAAATAATTATTTATGCTTGGCAGATAAATTCTAGGAACCTTGAATAAAGCCCATCAACCGTACTAGACTAACCATATTTGACACAACAGTTTTCACTCATAGAAGACCCAAGATGTAATGTCTGTTGCCTATATGATTCTGTTTCACAACCTAAAAGGTAATCCCACATTTATATTTAAATATAAACTGCATATAGTATGTGTTCCAATACTACTTCACAGGCAAGGAATTAGCTTCTTTGGTTCACTGACATTTACAACTGTGAACTGTAGCTAGTTTCAGTTCATAACTCAGTTTAAATCTCCTATTCACTTCACAATTCTGGCACTAGTTAATTTGGTTTTCCATAGGTATTTTGGCTTTGCCTATCTAGTTTGCTATACTTGTCCTCAGTCAGGCACTGATGTGCTGTGACCTTGATGGCTACAAAACAACACAATAATTGGAAATGTAGACTGCCCTTAATTGATATATTTAAGCAGCTAATCCTACTTACACGGGTACTATTTATACACATTCAAAACTGCAGTGGTTGTGTATTCTGCTTGAATGGTTTGTAAATTCCAAATAGCCAATCTACAACAAAACTCAGAAAAGATACTGAGTGCAAGGCCCTGTTTGAAAGTCTTTCAACTAAGTCTTTGGACACTCATATGCTGTTGTCTGAAGAAATTTAGTTGATGTGTTGTCCTTTGTGAGCACATTTTAGTGTAATTATACTTTTCTATCCTTAACAGACAAGTTAGAATTTAAAGATTTGGAAAAACAAGGAATTTGAACATTCCACTGAGGAGAACTCATTCAATATGCCTATTTCTATTTCATCTCTCTGGTTAAAAGAGCACAGCTCTATTATCGTAGTAACATACATTATGCCTGCATTTAACTTTATGTGCAGTTTATGATTTTCTGTGATAAATAAAAATTAGTGATGCAAAAAGGAGCAAAAGGAATTCATATTGCTTCCAGCATACTGCACTTCCTGCCCTAAAAGCTGCGTGGCTTTACTTTGCATCATTGACAAACTAAACTCAGTAAAGTTACTAAGATGCTTTCAGCTGAATTTGGTGGACATTGGATAGACCCCTTTTGCAGTTGTTGTGCCCCTGTTCTTAGGTAGCTTAATTACAGTGGGTAACTGTGCTATGTATTATCAATAGAAAATGTCTAAGCTTAGAGGCAGTTTCACCCTTTGATTTCCAAGCCAGCTCTGTTCTGCTTCTCCCAGAAAGTCAAGCTGCCTACTGAAGGATGAGTGTTCACTTTTCTTCCCACTTAAGCCCCAAACCACAGCTGAGTTCCTCCATTCCCCTGGATACCTTCATTCCAGGCTGCTCTGCCTGGATGCACTTATGCATCTCTGAGCTCTATGACAAGTCCTGTCTACACTTGATCTTTGCACATGGAGATTTTAACTGTGTGTTAAAAGTGATCAATGAGAGCTGTGGGCTGTGTTTTACTTCTGCACCCAGGAGGCAGAGGTTGTGGCCAAAAGCAGGGTTTATTGTAGGGTTGGTTTTACAATTTTTATTAACGACAAGCCAATTTCTCCCCGTTGATGTCTGCTGCATGTGATAATGCAATGTTTCCTTGAACATCATGTCATAAAGTAGCAAAGGTGAGCAACTGGTGAGGCAGGAAAGGTGAGAAGATATAGTAAATGAAATCATGAACATAAAATATTACTTGTTAAACACATGCTTTTTTGACATATGAATTTGATGCTATTTTCTTTGCTTGTTAATAAAACATACTCACCTGCTAAACAAAAAAGGTACATCTGGCTAATTTAGGGCATTTCCATATGCTGGCAGATTCCCTTAGTTTGGTTTGATTAGCTAGAAGCAAATAAAAAAATGTGGAGATTATGCAGCATGTGGAGTAAGGCAACATCCTTGCTAGAGCAGGGAAACGGAGCCACTAAATCCAACATTAGCCCTGCATGTGGCATTAACCAAGACAAATCTTTTCTCACACACACTTTTTTCCCTGTGTTGGAATGGTATTGCAGCTCTGAGGAAGCTTTGCAATGTCAGCAGTTTCTGTGATGAACTTTCAAGGTCTTCAATTGAAATCCTGTGCTACAAGTGTCATTGAAAACTGACACCATTTCTCAGTCATTCCTTGGTTATTTGCAGCCTGTTCATTTTTAATCATTGTTAATCATACCTCATTCTGTGAATAATAGCAATAAATCAAAGCCATAGAGATACACTTTAACAACAAGACCACTAGGAAACAAAAAATTGTGCCAGTGGTGAACTGTTCTATCCGATGGACTTATTTAGGAAGAGGTCAATTCAGACCTGAAGATAAGCAGAGGAACTTGGAAAGAAAAGGATGGATAATTGTAATCAAGTGTTTTCTCTGGCTGTGATACTGGTCAGTGAATGAAACCAGCCCATAAACATGGTTTCAGGAAGTATAGCAGTGCAGTTATAATGAATTTCATTTGGAAGAAGTGTGTATTTAACTTGTCAGGACCTCAGTTTGGCTATCCCTGTAATTCCCTACTATTCTCTTAGATGTGATACAGGATGTAAGGAAAGGCCATCCTCAGACTATCACGTGCTGAAAATAAAAATTACAAAGCAGGCAGATAGGCAAAAATTCCTGCATGTAATTAAGCTCAGGTGTTTTTTTTTTAAAAAACCTCCAGCGTAACTCAGGGGTGTCCTAGCTCCAAGCACTGTTACAAGGTTTAACAACAAACCAGATCACCTAGACAGGGGTACCTTTCAAGTTCCAATGCCATCAATAGCTATGCTTGGCAGGCTGGCACAGCTGAACAGTGCTGCCAGGGCTACCACTGGGCAAAGCACTGAACTGTTAATTCACAGAGAAATTAGAGGGGAAAAGATTACACCTTACAATCTGGGATTTGTAGGCAGACCCGTAAGAGTGGCAAACACCCCTGTACAGATATCAAGGGACACAGACTGGCAGTATTTTCACTCCAATTAAATAACTAACACTCTCTACATCTACTACTTCTAGCACAAACAAGGTTGCTCAGTGACTTCAGTAAGTTTGTTTCCCCTCCCCACCATGGTTCTGTTGGAGAAAGACAATGTTTTTATGATGAAGATAATTCAGTGCTGGCCTAATGGATAGCACAACCTGCTTTGGGAACATGTACCTTACAAACTGAGATCTAGCTGATATGTGCCTCTGGCTGCCCGCTCCAACTTTCTCTGACTCTCCACAGATCTCTACTTTCTTTTATCTTCCTTATTTAGTGGCTGGGGCAGTGCAGCTTTCTGTAATCAGTAACTTCAGCACAGATTGCAGCTCTAACACCCACGTTCTCACTATTTAACAGCAAAGCAGAGAGAATTCAGCAACAATTTCATTCTTCACCAAAAAAGCAAAACCTTTACCTAACCAACTTTCTTGCCTACTTTTTTATATCTCTAACAAAAGACTCTAGTTACAGGTTAGAAGCTTATCTTATTTTCACACTTCCAGGGTTCTAAGTTTACACAAGGACTAGAGCACATGCAGAACAGCATTCCCATAGATTTTTTTTGTTGCTCTTTCTTATGACCAAACAAGGGCTAACTGTTACCAGCTTCTTCTCTGCTATTTCCTCGTTTCAGTAACAATGCACTGACCCTGATAAGTGTTCAGCTACAGTGTATGTGCTTTGAAAAACAAAGCTGCTCTCCCATATCTTCTGTAAATGATTTGAGGAGTCCAAACATTTGTGGGTCTGATTCCATCCCCACTTGCTCACACTCCTTGTTTACAACCATAAGAACTTGAGTTTAAGCACAACACAGTCCCGCAGTGTATCCAAGTGTCCAGACTTTTATGCCCTACATACACCGTGGAATTTCCACTGTGCATACAAAATTATTCATGACAGAAACATTGAAGGATCATCCTCTCCCTCCCTCTGCAAATATCGAGTAGAAAAATAGCAAGAGGTTTCTTTTGCTTCCCGATCATAGTGAGGAAAGGAAATTTTAAACCCACATGTTGGGGAGAAGGAAAGAGAGAGTCACTGCAAAATACTGAAGACCAGGGGTGTGAGTACATACTTGTATTAACATCTTCCATCCCTGGAGCTGCAGTAATTTGCATGACATTATCTACCTGGGATGTTGCTATGGTTATCACCATACATAAGTAATTACCAGGGCAAATTGCACATACAGCGCACAGATTCATGCTGTCAGAAGCAAAGGATCCTTTTCATACACTTGAAAATGTAAATGTTTGAAAAAACACAAATCACAAAGATTCCTGATAAGAGAAAAACTTCAGGATTTCTCCTGAGTGATTCAAAATTGTTGTTAACTATGCTTATTGACAACAGTCCCTTAAGGGCCAACTCAGATCACGTCCAAGTGAGCAAGAGACTGCACATGCTCAGGATTAAACCAGTAGAAACAGCCACCAGTAGTAGTAACCAGAAATCAACCAGGAGAAAATCCCTGCCAAAGAGTTTACAGTGTAAGTAGATGAGAAAAGGTAGAGAGAAGTGGTGTATCATACAGAGGAAACAAGGTTGTCAGCCTCATAGTAGATTATGTCAAGAAACTTGCTTCTGGTGACTAGGCACAAAAAGATTAATAAAAGAGAAGGAGGAGGGAGTGAGGTAGACTGCACCCATGCTAAGAAAAGGGAGATGGTATTGTGATGCAGCAGCTAGTCAGGACATGTCAAAACTAAGTTTAATCAAAATGGTCCTCTGAAAGTTCCCCCATCTCCCCTCATGCAATGTTTCTGCTGCTATTTGCAGGCTGGAATCTGATTATGCTCTGTTCTCTGTAACTTTGAGTTTCTCACAGGAGCCAAGACAAAAGTTACAGTCCATCTACAGTTGTACATCCAAGCTGAAGAGAGCAATTAATACCCAGCAGAATTTGGCTGGAAGTACAAATACAGGGTATCTAACACTAGATCATCTAAAATAAATTAGACATTAAAAGCTCATTCTGACATAGTTACATTTCCAATAAAATACAGCTGCACTGTATAGTGCAGCGTGAGCTGCAGTCTATTGTCAATGGAAACTTTTCAACAATTTTGATGAAGGTGTTCTGTGTCCTCAGAAAAAGACAAGGCTTTAAAAAGTAGTGCTGATACTATGACCTGAGTAAACCATATTAGTCTAACTGGAACGTAAAATATAATTCTGAAAAACACAAAATAGGTTTCTATAATTTAATTTGAGGTGACATATGTGACTCTTGTACCCATTCAAGCTAATTATATGTTCTGTGTACAAAGGAATACTGTCATCTATTTATTCTGAATTTGAGTATAGTAGAATTGAGGAGAAAAAATATTATATTTTCCATTTCTAGCTTCCCTGAAGAACAAGTTCTCCTCCTTACTTAGAAATCATCTGCTTCTTGCAGACATTTATTTTTACCTCCTAGTAATGCTAACAGAGATCCAAAGACCACCATTCTCCCTGACTGAGCTGCAGAACACATTTTCTCAGAGCTGAGCCAGGCTGTAATCCTAGACCTAGCTTTTCACAGTTCTCCCTGGGAAAGCAGGCAGCCTGTCACACTGACCCCAAGAACGACCGTGCTTCCCCACACTCACCACCAGTAATTTGAACTCACTTGTGTTTCAGCATCCAGCCCCTGAGAGTCATCATTCTCTGATAACAAAGTGTCACCGTAACCTTGTGGAGTGCTGAGTTAAACCTCCTCTCTCATTCCTCTAGGTTGCCTCAGGGGACTGTTAACCACAGCTACACGAGACTTTGAAATGTACTCGACTTGCTGATGAGAAAACAGTGAATGTAGCGGTGCTTCACCTGTTTACACAGGGATTTCTGTGTAAAGGGAGCCAAGCTCCATGAGGTACCACATGTGAGCAGGAAATACACAAAGGAATTTTGTGAAGGACGGAAGATGAAAAGTCTCAACACCAGGACAAGTGATTCATGATTAGGAACGATGTACACCCAAGCAGTTTTAGTGGGCTCACTTTTTAGCTCAAGATGTACTGGCACTCTAAGAACTGTTAGGTGCTCCATCACCCTTATTTTCCCCATATCCTCTGAAACCAAACCATGATGCAGTCCTTAGACCTGAATCTCATTCTAGTTTTAACGTGGACTTCAAATGTAACTGAGAGTACACAAAGGTCCCTACTTAGAAAGCTACACTATGACACCACCAAGTATTTTGATTCTCTTAGCAGATGGGACTTGTAAAACATACTGATAGAGATATGCTCTGAGAAGAGTTTTGCTCCTGAAAGTGTGGTAAAAACAGGTATTAGCCAGCAGGCAGTCAGAAAGTACAGCGTCCCTTAGGGATCATTCACATGGCCTCAGGGAAGTCACAATTAATGATGTACAGAAATACTGGCTAAAGATGCAAGATGTGTATCCTTGTTAAGATAAAGGCAGACTGAAGGAAAAGACAGATGTGAAACAAGTCATCTCAGGCTTTATCCACGTAACTGGATGCCCACAATGACAGGCATATTGTAGCTCTATTTCATACAAAATAGTTTGTTGACTATAAATATATCAGTGAAAGTAAATATGTGAAGAGCAAAATGCAAGATGGAAAAAGTGAGATAAATATTGTTAGATTCGGGGGGAAAACACTATAAACAGTAAGCAAAGCTCTTTGATTTGCACTGTTTTCCAGCCCATAAAACCCTAATATCTGCCAGCGTTTCATTAAAAGCTTATAAACTACCCAGCATGCCTGCTGCTGCATAAATGTATTGCTAAAAAACATTGTTGATGTTGCAGGCCTGATACTTCGCAATGTTTCAAAGAATGCTTATGTGTATAAAACTCAGACACATTAGTGAAGGAAGTGTGGATTGCGAAAATAGCACCTTAAACTCTAGAACTAATTAATCATTCAGTAGCAGTAAGTTTCTCTCAGCAGAAGTGTTCACAGTATTACCTGTAAATCAGAAAATACAAATATTTCAGGGAAGAAAAACCCAAATGGCGTCTTAAGAAACAGGCATTGTGGATAAAGAGAAAACCACCATTTTGTGAATTGAGTAAAAGGAAGAGAAGACATCTTCACAGAGGACTGAGAGTTCAAGGTCACGATAGCTCAATGGCAAAATCTGGAAACATTAATCTGAGTGATACAAGGATCTGGCAACACTAAGACTGACCAGATCAACAACTGTTTTGACTGAATGTGCAGCCTATTCTCACCATTAAAATCTAAGACTTCAGCCTTCTAAAGACAAATAATCACAATATCATTCCTTTTCCACAATTGGATCAATCAGATCTTTATTGTTATTACCAATGGTCCAAAGCCAAGTCCTAGAGGGATCAGAACATTCGTGATTTCCCATCTCTTGTAAGATCACTATTTTTCAGGACTCATTCACACTTGAACCGAAACACAGGGCAAAATTAAAATGTTCCAGCAGCCAGAATCCAATATCCCTGAGGCAAATCCTCCCAGTGTCTGGAGGCTTTCAAATGAACAGCCATGTAGGTACTTAGCCCACTCTGCATTGCTGTTCCTGTAGCTTTTCTCACAGAAGTGGCTCCAAATTGTTCTGACAACAAAACAAAAAGATTCATTTCCCACATCCTTCAAATAACTTCATATGCCTCTGCTACTAAGATCAACCATCAAGCTGATGTTTGATTACAACACTGATGGGGTGAATGGGGAGCAAAGCCTACCTGTTACTCATGCAAATGACTCGTCTCTGAACTAGCAGCACACTCCAACACTTGTGGATCAAGAAACTAAAAATTCAGCAATTCAGCACAACTTCACCTCTGGAATAACATTAGAAACAATATTATAGATGTAGAAATTGGGGACAGGAAATTAGAAGACCAAGACACAAAAGAGAGCCATATCTGAATTACTGCACTAATATGAGATTCCTGAATATGTTAATGAAAACTTTGTTTTGCAGGTATATGCTTAATACGAAATAAAACTAAAAAAAAACCCAACAAGCCCAAACCAAACACAATAAAAGGATTACATCTCACTAGCCCTGTTAACTCAAACACAGCTGGTTTGATCAGCTGAACCATTTTCCAGCTGCCACATGCATGTCACAGCTCCCACCAAACAGCACTGAAGCAGTTGCTCAGCTGTGGATGTACAAACACTCCCAGAGGACAGTCAGTGTGTCCAGGCCTAAACCAAAGGGCAGCTCGCATGACTGAGCTGAAAGGGGTGCATTAGTGTTCCATGCTAATTAAATAACAAACAAACATATTTGACTGTTTAAACGTTTGAAGTATGCTACTGTTGCCAATGGTTCTGAGGCAAAACCAGCACCAGCCCTACATGGCTCTCATTCACACTTTGCACGAGTCACAAAAGGCAGAAAACAGCAAATGTGGAAATCTCCAATACCACATTTCTGCTGTCATTGCAATCAAGTTCTGTGCCAGGCACGGTTCAGCTACACACGAGGTTTAGGTCAAAAGGATGTCTACCAGGGTAACAACAGCGCAAGGGGAAGCTGTGGTCTGGTTCAGCATCTTGCATGTCAGCATTACTAGCACACCCAAAGGCCACATCGTAACGTGGTTTATATACCCTGCGGACCAGTAGGACAAACCAGTCGTCGCAATTTGGAGCCAGCAACACCCTCAGGTCCAAAGTAACAGTGGGCAGAGCAGTCCCGGTGCTGGTGCACATCGTGGTTCCCTCGGCAACAGGATCATTAACCTGCAACACGCTGCATACAGTGACAAGTCTCTCTACTCTCTGATTCTCTAGTTGCGAATTAAGAGTATAACATAGAAAAGGAATCATATTGGGGGCAAATTTCAATTACCTCTGCCTGAAGACACTTAGAACCTTGACCAAAATAGCTTGTAAATTAAGCAAAACAAAATCCTTTCCTTCGCTATATGGTTTGGGCTTTCTCTTTGTTGCATTTTCAGAATCCTGAGTTCACTTTCTTTACAGTGTCACTACCCCCTTTACAATAAATATCCTCTGTGAAAGTGCTGGCAACCACTTTTTTTTTTTTATTCACATTTTTGGGGTGTCAGCTTGCCGTAACACTCAACACAGAGCCAAGCGGCTCTTTTATTTTGCTTTGTACTTGTAGCCTTACTGTTACTTGCTATAGAAAGAAAACAAATGGCACTTTTGTCGTCTCCGAACCAGTTTAGGACGACAGCAGAAACCACCATCAGCCCGGCACCGTGGATGCCCAAACCGCACAGAGGGACAGACCCTGTTTACGGCTGATGCGGAGCTCATCACCCCGCGGCGCGGCCCCTTCCCGGCCCCCCGTGCGGACGTGGCGCCCGCCGGNCCGCTCCGTGGACTCTTCCCACCCTGGGGGGCTCCTGCAGTGGTAGTAGTAGTACCCCGTACCCCCGTGTGGTACCCCGTATCCCGGTGTGGTCAGCGCTGTCTCTGCAGTTCGACTTAACATCATAGAATGTTAAGGGGATGGAAGGGACCTTAAAGATCCATCCAGTCCCAAACCCCCCCGGCCATGTACAGGGACACCTCTCAGTAGACCAGGTTGCTCAAGGCCTTATCCAGCCTGGCCTTGAACGCTGCCAGGGCTGGGGCATCCACAGCTTCTCTGGCAACGAGTTCAGAGTCTACAGTAAAAAACTTCTGCCTAATATCTGACCTAAATTTCCCCTCTCTCGATTTGTACCTATTACTCTTTGTCTCATCATTACAGTTCCTGATGAAGAGTCCCTCACTGGCTTCCCTCTAGGCCCCCTTCAGATACTGGGAGGTTGCTGTCGGATCTTGTCACGATTTTCTCCTCTCCAAGCTGAGCACCTCAACTTTCTCAGCCTTCTTCTCTCACACTCTGCTGGTTTTGCAAAGGAGCAGCCAACAATCCATCACTTTGGTGTTTTCCTCTCCTGTCTTTCCTGACCCTCCAGCAATAAGCCTTACAGAGGGAGCTGCTGTACCTGGTGCTGTGCCCGGTGTTGGACAGACCTCACCTGCTGCTGGAGGGCTTTGCTGCTGCAGATCCCTAACTCTGGGTCACTTGTCCCCACCATATCAGTGTGAATAAAGTTTAAAACATTCCTTCTTTACAGCTACATTTAGAAGTCCACTTGAAGCATCTTCTCACAGCTTTTCCACTTGAGACATCTTTGCCCACTGTCTTTCAGTGTTGCTCTTACTTTCATGCTGCCCTTTGTATCAAGAACAGAGACCATGCCTTACTTACTGCTTCACTTTCTTTTACAGCTACAGGAAGCCACATCATCACTAATTGGAACTAAGTTTAACAGGAGTTAAAGATCCTTTAATGTAGTTACTAGCAAGAAGATTGTTTAAAATATCTGTAAATTCTCACAAAGGTTCCCCTTGCCTTTACTTCCCTTCCACAGAGACTGGTACTTACTGATTGTCTGTCTAGCTCCATCATAAGCCCTTAGTGCAGTAGCACTGTAATCTCACCAACTAACCTCTTGATCCTTCTGGAAGCTGTCACTCCTATTTATGTGTATCTCAGTGCCTAACAAGATAAAGTGTTTACCAGACATGACCCACTTCATCCACATTGTTTCAAGAAGGAGCAAAAGAAACCATGTTCTCAGCATACAGAATCCATGACCTAGGTTCTCACAAAGCGTGTCACCAACATGGACATGCCTTATTAAAATTGGTCTACACTTGTACTTACACCAGTACAGATAATTCAGTAGAGGATATAATTTAACAATAGAGCTGTCGTTAAGCAGTTTTTACAAATGCTAACTCAGCAAGGGAAGAAGTGTAACTTCTAGTGATCTCACTGTGTGTCTTAATAGTCAGATATTATCTGCCCCCAGTTTCATTATGGGCAACCTCTTTAGTAGGTTACAAATAAAGTCACTTCTCAACAAGTGATTAGCTTTGAGGAAGAAGACAGATTTAATATTTTTAAATTATTTCTGTGAGAAAACAAATATGTAGTCTGCTGCTCTAACCAAAGTGCATGCTGCTTTACTTATAAGTCAGTTTACCTAGCTTAGGAGGGATTGCAGGACATCCATCATCCCATGACTGGTGCTGGGATTGGAAACCCAGGACAAGGCATCATAATGCAAAGCCACTCTCAGGTTCTTGCAGCAAACAGAAAGGAACTAGCTAGTATAGAAAACAGCCCTGCAAACTCAACCACCTGCAGCTTCCGTGGAGGAGCAGCCGCACAATGTGACCTTAGACTGAGACTGTGGCACATACCAACCCATAATCATATTGTCACCTGGGAGTGCCCCTGCCCTTCTGACAGATTCTGTGACCCCTTCTCCCTGTCCTCCCACCCTGCATCACTTGACAAGGGAGGAATCACACATTGTCCACCCATGTGCAGTACTGCAACTCACCTGGCTTTGGAGAAGTGTGTATAATCCTGGTGCAGCATCCAAGGACTGCCTTAAGGAACTGGAGATGGGCTGAGCAGGGAGGGAGTGAGCTCAGTCATCTGAACCTTCTCCCTGCTACTTGTGATGGGCCTGTCGATTTCAGAGAACACAGAAGATGGTTACAGATCCTCACAATATAAATGTTTGCTTTTTATACAGATGAAGGCCAGAGTTCATCAACCTACAGCTGTAGTCACATCACATGCCTCTGCACGAAAGCCTTCCTCTTTCAGCCACTTGATAGTAATGATTTCCTTGCCCCACTTTGTTTCATTACCAGATGTCTTTGCAGACATGTGTAGTAGGTTGTGTATACCTGCTCCATGTGCCCTTTAGCTTCTTTATTACGAGAGGGGAAACTAATACTGACTAATACCACCTCAGTTAAAGGGAGGAAGTAAACTTTCAGGTATTACACACTTGTGCAAGTAAATTCCTGTATATGAGCTGGCATTTTGTGTTTGTGAACATGCTCCTTGAATTTTTGCTGTATTTGAGGATTAACCATTTAAAATGAAGGCACTAACGCTTTTCAGACTGATCAGTGTAGATTTGTAGCTCTGCTACAAAGCTTAGAATGATCCTGAGCCATTTTATAGGTAATTATCAGTATAAAAAGTGAAGTCTGCAGTCCATACAATAGCTTCTTACCTGTGCCTTTGGGACCCTGGAGGCAAGACTGTTTCATTGTCCTCATCTTCAGCTGAGAAGCTGAGTGAAATAGTGCACATGGAAACAATGGACCTGTAAAAACAGGTGAAAAGGAAGAGGCATGAAACATTTTCTGCTAAACAGTCCTGACTTCTTTCATGTTAAACATAGCCAAAAGCTACTAGCAGAATTATTTATTATAATTGATACATTTAACAACAGAAAGAAATACCAGGTAAACCAATGAAATCAAATTCATTGTAGGAAAGATCTGTTGACAAATACAGTCCATCATGCAGTGACAGGGACCAGTCAATTCCCCATGAGATTTATGCAAAAGAGAAAAGCTTTTCTAGTCAGCTAATTCATACTTTACTAATTCAGAAAGCAAATTCAGCAGTCCCTTTTTTCCCCTATAGCTCACAAATAGCATGTTTATAAATTCAAATTGATGCTATCAGACTCACACAAGATTGCTGGAAATTCAGCAGAAGCTGCTGCTCTTATTTCACTACTTACCACTTTCATGACTTAGGTTTGGAAAAGGACATTGCTTCACTAGTCGAGCAGTTTGAGTTGGCCAGGGTGAGAACCAATGGAGAACCAAGATGTTGAATTGAAAAGAATGTTTAAAAGTACAGAATCTTTCACTGTATCCTTTGGCTGCCTGGAGTTTTAGGGAGCTCACCTGTTGAATATCCAGTCAAAATTTAGCCAAGTCAACTCCTGCTCTTACCCCTTCATTCCAGTGACATACAAGTCTTCCATAGGCATGGCAATTCAGCATTGCCTTTTTTTTTTTGTTTTGTTTTTTAAACATAGTTTTTCGGGTCAGTTTTAGCTGCAGCTGTGTGCAGAACATTTCAAAGATGGGATTTTCCTTAGGAGTACTCCAGTACCTTCCAGTCCTGCTGATTTCAACAGCACTCGAGGCTGGCAGCTTTACACAGGACAGTGTGTAATATCCCAGCTGCCAGCAATGACTGGGACCTGCTGCAGACAGTGCTTTAGTGAGCAACAGGCATTCCTGACAACACCAGCAATACTGCTTGTCATTGGGAATGAAAGAGAAGAATTGAAGTGGAGAACAGACATGGAAGGGAAGACTGTACGTGGTGTACAGCCCCAGCATTACACAGTCACATAACACCCTCCACCCTGGTGTCAGTCTGCTGGAAAGCCAAAGGAGAAACTGCAGGTGTCTAACACATCCTAGATTTTAGCCCTGGTTGTCTCCAGCAAGCTGGAGTACAGGCTTTCTCCTGAAGTGAAGTTGGTGTCTCCTACTCTGAACCCAGCGTGGCCACTTCGTCTCGACAGTGAAGAACAGGTCTTCCCTAGGGAGTAGGCACAACCTATTATCTGAGCTACTTTGTTCACTAATTTTGATTGTGCAAGTTGCATTTCAGGTATTCATAGCAATATTGAACAATGAATAGAGACATATCCTTTAAGATAATCTGTGAAATGCAGGAAAGCCTTAAGCAGTAGGACAGCTTTATGAGTTTTGGGTGCCCCGTTTTTGTGGAAAATAAGGGCCAGATAAAGATTACTAAGATTGGCTTGACATGTTTTTCTGCCAACTTTTAAGGATGCTGGTCTCTTTTTACAGGAAGATTGTGGATAGAATAGATGACAACAAAGATGGCTATCTCACAACAGAGGAATTAAAAACCTGGATTAAACGAGTACAGAAACGCTATATCTATGAAAACGTGGCTAAAGTTTGGAAAGACTATGATCTAAACAAGGACAATAAAATTGCCTGGGAAGAATACAAACAAGCCACATATGGTTATTATCTAGGTAAGAGAACATTTTCAGATTGTATGATCAAGGATTTTTGAGATTATAAGGTATAATTTCTTGCCTTACAGTCAACAGAAGTTTGGTGTCGCATTTAGGTCTCTTGAAACTCACATTAAATTTTATAAATGCTCAGAGTTCAAAGGCACTTTTTAGTTATTTATTGCAGCCCTTCACACATGGGTCACCAGAACACAAGTTTTGTAGAGGTATCATTAAATGTACAGGCACACCTGAATTAAAGTCTCCTCCAGTCAGAAATATGTTTAACATTTAAAATGGTACTTTAATTAAAAAAAAAAATACATAATTAACTCTATTTATTAATTCAGTCTCTCTAAAATCTTAATTATAGATGCTAAAAATTTAGTCTCTGTCTAAGCTATAGCAAAGTTATTGATTAAAATTGGTCTTGGAGAATAACATACCTCAGAGTGTGATCAACTGCAAATGAAAATCTTTACAAATCAGTCAAGAGAAACATTTATTAAAAAATATACCTGAATTCCGCCCCTGCCCATTCCCCTTGCTTTTTATAAGTTAATGAAGAGAAAGGAGGAGAAAAGATCACTTAAGCTAAAGGGCAATAGTGACAGAACAACAAATCAGTATTAATTGACCACTTACACTTACTGGAAATGAGAAGACAATATTTACCTACCACAGAGGCAGTTTCTAGAGCAAGCTTCCAGTAGCAGTAATAATTCCAAAGTCTACCTTAGATTAAAATGAAGCTTGTTATATTCATGGAAGGAAATATTTGATACACAATCCCTGCAGCATTATCCCTGGGAACCCTTCTCAGCCCTTTGTCTTTGCTCTCCATAATCCCCAAGATCTGGAGAATCTCTACTGCATTGTGGGCTTGTGTTAATTAATACTTAAAATTCCCATCTATAATTCCTGGCCTAGTCTTTTTCACCTGTGTTTGTCTCCCAACATCTGAATTGGGAAATTGTTATGAGTATTTTTCATGTTTGAAGTCAGTTTGATGATCCTATTTTAAAAATTATATCAAATACCATGCTTTTTATGCCACTGAACACCCTGAAAAAATGTCATTGTTTTAAACTGAAAGTAATTGTTAGGTTCCCTGTAGCAGAGGCGTAGCAGTTAGATAATTTCCCTCAGTCTGCCACCTTCTGAAAACACTTTTCCTTGGTTTGCTTGCTTCTTAAAACTGAAAAGTTGTGTACATCATACTGGTTCCTAAAGAGGAATAAAAGTTCTGTGAATGAAATCTCCCCCAAATGCTTCCTAAGTGGTGCTTGTAAAGGTAGATAAAAAAAAAAAATGTGTGAGGGATAATACACAATACTGCAAAATCCATTATCCTGGATTGCAACAGAAGGCTCACTCAGACTTTTACCTCTACTGCTGTCACTTTTAGAAATCAAACCAAGTACTTGACCCCCGAATTTAAAAGTTCACAAGAAAGTGAAGTTCCATTTTAGAACAACAGCTATTCTGGCAATAAGCCTTTGTATTTCTAGACTCAGACAGCAAGTTGGGGAGCTTCATTGTGCTAATGTGTTTTAAAGGAAAGCGCGCTTGAGATCGTGATGAACAGTTTGCAGAAAATCCAGAAGAATTCCAAGATGCAACTGATCAGCACAGTTTTAAGAAAATGCTGCCCAGAGATGAAAGACGATTCAAAACTGCAGATCTGGATGGAGACTTGGCTGCCACTCGTGAAGAATTCACTGCTTTCCTTCACCCAGAGGAGTTTGAGCACATGAAAAACATCGTTGTCTTAGTAAGCAGAGCAAAATCCATGCCATTAGTTTTACTTCTGTTTTTATGGATAAGCTTTGAAGTTCTTCTCTAACCTTTCCAGATAGGGTTTAGAAAGAGACAAACACGTGGGGAGCAGAAAGGGATGCCTTTCATGAAATTCACTTGATTTAGAACTCTCACTATAAGAAAGATGTGTTGAGTACACTTAGATAACTCCTAAATGGAATCAAGAAACAATCTTAGGGCACGTACTTAAACCAAAAGAGCTGATATGCAGCAGCTAAGTGATTCATGCAAGCTTGTACCTGCCCTGACTTAAGCAGGGTGTTCATTCATACAGGGAATTTTTTCAACGTGAAAGGATATTTATATATTCATTGTATAAACAGCAATCACACAGAAGTACATTTGCTTGTGTACAAGGGCAGGTGAAGGCCTCAAAACATTAAATGGTCAAAGAGGCAAGTAGTCAGAATTCTCAGTTTTTCTCAGTTACTTCAATGCAAAACTATTTTCCAGGAAACCTTAGAAGACATAGACAAAAATGGGGATGGCTTTGTGGATCAAGATGAGTACATTGGTAAGTGTTAATATTAGTTTCTTATATAATTTCCAGTCCATTTTTCCATCTTTTCTCAAATTTGCAGCAGCAGTGATGAACAGTTTTGGGTTCCTGTTCAACTATTTTACACCAACCATCCAACCCAGCAAGTTGAATTTCATTTTAGGCAGATAACAACATCACCAGTAAAAGGTTCCTCTCACTTAACAGCATAAGATTATCTTCTTGTTCTCATATAACTCAGGTAAGAGTTATATGAGAACAAGAGAAGAGGATCCGGAGTAATATTTTACATGACAGGGATATTCTCTCTCTACCAGACCATATACATTATTAGCTGTTTGAAGACGTTGTTTAGAGATGCAGGAGGATCAGAAAGTAAATTAGTCTTTCCTCAAGTTTGAATGGTACTCCAATATGCAAACTAGCTGGGAAGCACACATTGCAAAAAGAGAAAATTCATCTTTTTTCCTACTATTTTTTCCCCAGTTTAATTAGTAAGTAAAGCCCCATGCTTCTTTAATGGTGATACCATCGTATTCCTTCTGGGAGTAGAAGATACATTAAAAATGAACTGTGTTAAAACAGCACTCAGATTTAAGATTCCCAAAGAAGTTGTGAAACGTGTGAAAGTTAGTAGTGCATTACTTCAGTGGCAGAAAGAGAACAAAGTGAGAAACATCCACAGCAGATCAGTCACAGTTAATTTGCACAAACTTAGTCACACCAGGCAGTTGGCTGCTGTTGTGCACTTAGACCTAGGAAGATAAAACAGAAGCAGTGGTGGAGAGCAGCAGCACATGATACATTTTAGACCTTTGAATCATTGTGCTGATACCAAAACCTAGCTTCTCCCTCTCTACTCGTTTTGATGGGCTTTAAATCAAGAAAGTAGCACCAGGAAAGCATCCAAGCAAACTTGGATGAATCTTTCTGTTTCAGGTGGTGCTATAAAGATCACTTCACATAGAATCAGGAACAATATACACACGTTAATTAGTGGCAGGGGGTTCTGTTCCTTGTAAATTATATTTAGCCCAGAAAGTGAATGCTATTCATTTATGACTGAAATAACAGAGCAGCATAATTTCCACAGTAATTTCAGTTCATTCAGTGACATTACCTACATATAATTATAAGGTAATTGTCAACATTTGTTACCATGTGAATGCTGGTTTTTCTTGTCTTCTATAGATAGGAACATAGAATGTTCTAGTCACGATCACCCCACATTGGCAAGGATGATAAAAATCAAATTGACAGGACATGTCAGTTGCTTCAAATAAACAATATAATTTGCACTTTAAAAAATGAAAAAAGAAAGTGAATGTGTTGTCTGAAGTTTTCTTCATGAGTTGAGAAAACTGTGCTTAAAATATTCCTACTTCCCTTTTTCAGATGTAATTATTTTTTAATTTTGGTGAAGTTGGGGTTAAGAAATCCAACAGAAGACTAAATCTCTTCTTTGGTAGTTTATAAGGAACAACATAAGGAAGTCCAAAAATTTCAGTCTCTAGGTCAAGCATTTGATGAGGAAATCTGCTGAAGGTTATAGAATGATTCCTCCCTCCTTCTTCTTTCCTCCTATTTTGTCTTTTACAAAACTTGGTTTAGATTTACACAAAAAGCAGGGCAAAATATCCCTCATCAAGTTGAGCAGAGAGAATTAAATTCTTACTGTGCATGGGCAGGTAACAGAGTATTTCAGGGACACTGTGGACAGTGACAATAGAGAACTTCAGCCTAGTACACACACTCACACTGCAGGGTCAGGGGAGGTTGTTCCTAGCTTTGAAGTCAGCATTTATGTTTCCTATGGATACTAGGCAGCCTCTGGCCCTGAGACCATCTACATGGGGTGCACTTTTCCTTAGCACATCCTTGACAACCAAACCCAAAAGGCATAGGAGAGAAGGAGTATCACAAAGCAGGCTTTTATTCTCAACAGAAAAGTGGAAGGCTTGAGGATTAAGCAGCCCTGATGAGCAGAAAACGATTAGCCACAGTGACCAGAAGAATAAAGTGGACACACTACTCATCATTTGGAAGGCCTGTGATGTAAAGAACAGTTACAAATCACTTGCTTTTAATAATGACTGCTACTCCTAACTCTGTGCAGATAGCAGCTGCCACTGTGGTGTTGGCCTGCTGATGCTTCCTAAATATAGCCCAGGACTGATGTACAGAGCAGCTCGTGTGTGAGCTCTGCACCCTGTGTCACAAATGGTGCTCCATCCTGAGGTACCAGTCTATGACAAGTGCCCCATGCCTGTGGTTTCTCACTGAATGCACTGATTCATGACTTCTCCAGGCCATTCTTTGTAGAAGAGTACCTTCTACTGGAATATGCCACAGCACTGCATGGTTAAAAGAGGGCTCATCTACTAAGCTGAATGTCTCTTACACAGACCTCTCTAAAAGCAGGACAGAAGCGTGCAAATTCCATTTAGCAATTTCTGTTTGCCTAAATTTCCCCTGTGCCTTTTCCCTTTAAACACTCTGGTGGCTGGAGTCTGATCTTATCCACAAAGACATTTGCTGGCAGGGACAAGATAAAATGGCTGAGTTCCTTTCTCCCCATGTGACTGAGCCTAGCACTAAATCTTATTATTGCTGTTTAGCTAAAGATCCTTAGAGACTTCTTTTTCTTCTGAAATTCAGTGACGATGGCCTTTGAACACATTCACCTCTCATGTTAGCCTCACCAGGAGTGCACAGGTATGATACAAGGGTAATGTCAGAATGGACAGAATCACCAGCAGTGAAGAAACAGGCCTGAGAGAAGATACACACAGCTACACTATTTACACCCCACATGTCATTTTCTGTACAAAGGGACACTGAGCAAAGAGTGAAAAGTTTAGTCTTCCTCTGAGGAACACTGTGCAAATGTCTTTAGTTTGTGCATAATTTGTAAAATAAAGATGACTCGAGTGAGACCTTTATTTCCTCTTCAGCTGATATGTTTGCAAATGAAGAGGGTGGACCAGAGCCTGATTGGGTGATTACAGAACGTGAGCAGTTTTCAGATTTTCGTGACCTCAACAAGGATGGAAAGATGGACAAAGATGAGATTCAACACTGGATTCTCCCACAAGACTATGACCATGCCCTAGCTGAAGCCAGGCACTTAGTCTATGAATCTGATGTAGACAAGGTACGTGGGGTTCTGCTATAGTTTTTAAAGAAGTTATATAAGGTGTGGAAGTTTTTAAAATATTAGCTTGCAAGAATTTATTCCTAATAACTTTTCTTTAGGGGCTAGAATTGCTAGTGCATTAATGTTTCTACACCAATTTCAGTTGGTAGGGTTAGAATCACAAAGCAAAAGTAGTAAAATACAATTTTATCATCTCTAGAAGTTCCCTTGGCTTTCACTGGGTGAGATAGGAAACTATTTGTCATCTTAAACCTGAAAGTTTTAACACAGTGGGACTATGCTTGAGTATTTTCCTTAAAAATACTCTTAAATATTTTCCTTTAAGACTGGTCATTACTTTTGTCTGTTAATTTAAGACTAGAAAAGGAAAATAAAGCTACATTTAGATAGGGGATAATAAAACCACCATCCGTCCTATAATGAAGGACATATCTTTGACTCAAAGACTGGCTCAATACATCCACTTCCTCAAATGTGGGACAGTAGGTTCCAGATGGTGATTTTCACAAGTGTAATGCGAGCAAAGTTGGAACATGAAAAGCAAAAATACTCCTACACAGAGAGTGTGTAAATTGTTAACACAAGCAATCATCTTCAACAAAGTGCACTAGAGGATTTTCATTCTTACTGTCAGCAAGACAAAACCAAACCACAGGCCAAAACTGTGTACCAGATAACCCATATACTGTCTGGCAGTGAGTTCATTACAAAGAACTTTCAATTAGCAGTTTAACCCAGTTTAAGACAGTGGGACTTCAATCTCCCACTGAGGTCCAAATTTCACTCACCATGACAGCTACAAATGACTCCTGAACCTGCAGTCTGCTGCTTTGAAGAGCTATCTGTTTCCCAGGGCTCTTGCAAGTCTGTGCTGGTGTGTCTTTTATCTAGCTTTGAAAATGTTCTTACAGAGGTTTTGTTTTCCTCCTACCAGGATCAAAAACTAACAAAAGAGGAGGTTCTAGACAACTGGAATATGTTCGTTGGAAGTCAAGCTACTAATTATGGGGAGGACCTCACAAGAAACCATGATGAACTATGATAAAATATGCCAAGCAGAATGCCACACACCTTTTCTCCACTGAAATCACCATGCCATCCCTTCTTTTGGGGGAAGATGGGCAAGGGACGCTCACAACTGAATGACTTGCATTAATATATTTTTAACATGCCAGCTTATTACCTCAGAAACCGCATAGAAATAGCTTTTTACTCTTTTCACATGGTTAAATACAATATATAATTACTACAGTTTTATTTTTGAAAAAAATAAAAAGGTAACTTTTCTGAGTAGATTAGAGCCTGACATGGAAAAGGCACTTCTAAAAAAACATAATTGCAAGGATGTTTAATAGTGAAATATTTTCTTCAAATACCCACTTTTACCATAGTGAATTGCAGCTAGGATTAGAAAGAAACCTAACGTTTAAACAGACTAAGTTATTTAGTTGTCTTTTTTAATAGCGTATAACAATTTAGAGTGAACACTTTGAGCCTCCTCTCCAGAGAGGAGGTTTGATACCACCTTTGTCTCCACACAGTTTTTATTTCCCAGTTTGGGTCAGAAGTGCTGCAGAAGGTATCCAGCAGCCCTGTGGTTCAGAGCTTTACAAGTGCACCATGTGCAGCTGGTCCTTCCCTCTGACCCCTGTCACAGAGCAGGGACTGCACGTGCAGCCCAACCCCAGCATCCCTCAGCCAGGGGTGTAGAGTTCAGAGGGACAGCTGCTCCTTCTGACAGCAGGATAATGCACAACTGTTTGTGGGCTGTTGGTTGTGCTGTTTCCTGGGAGGAATTATGCCACGTGGAGCATAATTTACCTCACGCTTTTCACACTGTACCCAAGCCATACTCTTGTTCACACAGTGTGAATGGCAGCAGTTCTGTGATGGAGAAAGAATGAGACATATCACCCCTCTGGGCCTTCTGTCTCCTCTGCCACATAAGAGGACAGATTTATGTGGCTAAACTTCTGGTTTTGTATGTATATATGCATAAGTACATGTTACTGAAACAACTCTACAAAGACAGCCCTCCTTCCAAAAAAAGGAGGTAAACTTTCCACATAGGTGCTCTCTTTTTTACTGGATAATGTGAGTTGTTACATGTGTATTTTTATATACCCAACTTAAGTCAGTTTGTTTGTTTTTGAATGTACTGGTTTTAAAAGAAGCACAATAAAACCAATACTTCTTTTTGATACTATGAAGGTGCAATAACACTGACACAGATTAGCATAGAGATTATGTGAAAGCATAAACCAGGCCTCTAAAGCCAGTAGTTCCCAAAGGACTGGGTCATTGGCAGCTCCTGCAACACTGGCTGGTCATCTCACAGTCAGTAGCTGGACACGTGGCATCAGCTGTTTCTGCTTCACCTCATTAAAAGAAAAAAGAAAAAGCTAGAAAGAAGTCCAGTATACATAGTTGCTGTAACTGGAGTTAGTTCTGAACACTAATACTGTGAGATTAGGGCTCCGCACTGGGAGTCACTGCGAGGTTCCTTGGAGGTTTGGTGTACAGCATCATACACTGGTGGTCACATAACCATCCAGAAAAGAACATTGAGGCTCCCAGGTACTGATACACTTCAGCAGTTCAACATATTTGTGAAAACCATCATGAGACAATGCACAACTGTGACCTCTGTGAACAATGTCATTTTTATAAGGGCATACTGGAACCGTGGTGGAATATTTTGCATCTTCCAATTGAAAATAAATAAATCTAGATACCAGACTCTGGCAGAGATTACATGTTCTTGCCCATTGTTATTAAGCTTTTGGTGTGCACTTCTTATGACATTGCCAGCAATGTCTCTGAAAAGTCCCTACCTCTTCCACTAACATACAGTAGGACAAATGTCATAAGAGTGAACTGGTTTTGCTTTTACAGTACCCTCAAGTTAAATAAATGCCTAGGTGCAGTGTTAACTGAGAAGCAATAAAATTGTATCTTGGCACATGTAAACGATTATCTGTTTTGTTTAAGGCTTGGATTTGGAAAGGTTTATTGTCTCCAATAATCCTAACAGTCTTGAGAGCTTTTTTTTAAGTAGTTCTTTCATATCAAAATTTAAAATATTTTAGTAACGTATTTGCTGTACTCTGCACTCAAGATTATCTTCTGCTGTTTCAGGAAACAATACCTTAAAAGACCTCAAAAAAAGCTTGTTCCCTGCAAATGAAACTGCAGCTCAGCCTGGATACTAAGCCAAGGATTTTCACTGAAGCCCAAGGGAAGGTTGTTTGCTCACTCTTGTTGAAATTCAGTGGGAGTTGGGTGCTGAGACACTAAGCATTGTTGCCTTTAGCTAAACATGACACTTCCAAATGCACTGTGCACTGTCCCAACAAAAAACGCATCTGTGCTTTGACAAGCAATCACATTTTCTTCCACATTACTAAATGAATTTGGAGCAGAATTAGCATCACACAACAGAGAAATCGTGTTCCCATGTTTGTTCTTGATTCCTGTTAATGCTTGGAACACACTAGGCATTTTCCAGTATAACACTATACTTACATGAGTAAGAATGCTGAAATCAAAGGAGTTGTTTATGCAAACAGTACCTGGGAATTTAGACCCACAGTATTTTACTGTAAAAGCTTTTTTTTTCCCCAAAAAAAGAACAGTACTCATGTAGCATATATCCAGCTATGAAAAAGGCAAGCATGCCAATTAGAACAAGGTTTAGAGTAATCAATTTATCAATAACGAGTAATGGGGTCATATTAAGATTAGGAGCTTTATAAATAAAGCAGAATGTAGAAACACTTTTTTAGAGAACATTAGTATCCCTGATATGATTTCTTCCTACAGGCTCCCTTCTTTCTGCAGTTTCTCATTGTGTTTCTCTTACCAACATTCAGTAATGGCACAGTAGATTCCATGCACTAAATTTTCATTTCAAGCTGAATGCACTATGGAAGAGTAACTCCAAAAGAGACTAGAGCTGCTGGGTTTAAATTTAACACTATTTAAGGAAAGCAAACCTTTGCTAGGGGATATAACTGTTAACATTGTGATTTTTCAAGCCTAAGGTTTCTAATGGGGTTTGACTGTTCCAGAGATAACATTTTTTTTCCTAGGTAACATATTTCAACTCATATTATGAGCAAATGCTACAAAATTTTAGTGTAATGTGAAATACTGTAATGTCAGATAGCATTATTTATCTGCTTAATATGACTAAAACCATTAATTGCTGGGAGCCATACTTCATCCCAGCAACATGAAAATCCATTTTGTGCCTATCTTGTCAGTTATTGCCAATGTTCTTAATGAATTGTGACGTAGTGAAATTCTGTTGGGAATGTTTATATATTTCCAACTGCAGGTTCTGTACAGTAACTCTTATTACATATATCCTCCATTAAACTCAATGTTTTCATCATGCCTATGCCACAACATATCAAAGGTGCATTTTTCTTACTTAGCTATCTAGAATAGCCATTATTATTGCACATGCAGTTTTAATTATTAGAATTTATGAAATGAGCTAAGTGGCTAATGCTTATTATCTTATAATTCCATTCAATGATTCAATCAGGTTGAATCTGTCTCCCATTCCAATCAAGGTACTGTTCATACCTCCCTGAGGAAAGGTCGCAGCCCATCCTGATCTCGTTAGACTTACACAAGTATCTTACAATAGTTGCATAATGCTTTTCTATTTGCAGTGCAGCAGTTGATCTTTATCCCAGTGAAATTAACACAGAACTAGTTCTAAGGAGAGTGAGAACTGGTCTAAAGTCCTAGTCTAAGCCTTGGCCACCCAAAGGCAAGCAGAACGATAGGATGGTGGAGGAGATCAGAAATAACCTTACAGCCCCTAGATTCTGATCTCCTCTCTGCTGCTACTAAGCACTAACATTTGAGAATTTTGACTGATTCACACTCTTGTGAGATAGTTAAAGTTTAAGTCTAGTTCATGGAAGAAATAGTCTAATGTTCTACTGGTCTGGTCAAGAAACTTTCGACATTTTATTAAGTGACCACAGCATCACTCTTAGCAAGTTACCATTAGAAAATGAAATTAGTTTTACAGGGTGACAGACGGGTCCACAGAAAATATTTCAAGGCCAAAAATTTTGCAAAACCTGACTTGGCTTATAGTCAAACACTTGGGAGCATCTACTACTAGTAAGCTGTGCCCTTCTCTTTTCATCGCTCCAATTTTGTGTATGCTGTATTCCATTTAATATGTCCAGCAAGAAGCACATTAACCATATTCTCTAATTTCAAAGGAAGAGTTTAGGATTATTTTCCACTGAAGTTTCAGACACCTGTAAGGCTGATGTTCCTCAGACTCAAGTGCTATATAGATTATTCCAAATATGATGAATTTCAAAGCAACCTCAGAAGAACAAGTTACCAGCTTTCCCAAAGTGTGAAATAGTGTACAAGGGGCATACATGTGTATGTGACACAACAGGCAATTTCCCACCTGCATTCTGTCTCTCCACAGGATAAAATAAAATAAATAAAATAAAATATCTCCAACAGATGGGAGCATCACTTCACTATGCCAATGACAAGAGTACAATTGTTGCCTCTATTGATAATTAGGGGATATCCATCCAACAAGTGTTGGCTCTAGTGAGGGCAACAGAGTTCTGAAGCTCAGTTTCATATACTGCATATTGGAATTTATTTCATGGTCATAAAGGGTCCAAATATGATCTGAAGTTTGAGTATTTTTGAGTATTTTGTAGTTGGCCTCATATTGGTAAAGTTGGCCACGTGATCTTAAACCACCACATACCTGAAATTCCACGACATCTGTGTAGAACAAGTCATGGCACGATCCCGAATCTGTGTAGTAATTAAGGGTGACACATATATTAGAAATGACAATGTTTCATCATATCAACACGAGTTTAGATATGCATCAAGACACTCTCACAGCTAAGTAGGAAATATTTTCTTTATAGCCTGACAGGTTTTAAAAAGGACCAAAGGGGGTACAAAAACTTAATGAAAAATTAGCGTAGCTTTTGAAGATATACCTTAAAGTCCTCAGCAAGACCACTTGGTGCTTTTGTGGATGATGTTACAGAAACAAGTTGATAATTCCATAGCACCTGCCACATTCTCAAACAATGCAGCACTGCCCTAGATGCTGGATTTGTACCTGACAGATTGATGAGGTTTTTGTAAAAATAAAGTTACTCAATAGGGTGCTCTACCATGCACCATCTTCTCCCAGCTGAGGCTGCTGTTGGATACTGAGGGAGTTTGATAGCTGCAGGATAAACCCTGTGTGGGTGACCATGAATCCCACTACTGATTCCAGGGAACAACTTGCTATCAAGGCCACAGTACCTAGGAAGGACAAAAAATAATCATCATTCTAATTGCTAGTTACCCAATTCCCAAAAGTATGATGTTCTCAGGACTTTTTAGAACTTACCTTCTGTTTGGATAAAAGCCAGTGAATTTAATATTTCAGGAAGACAAAAAAAATATGAGGGGGCTTTATGATCAGATCAGCTGTAAGATAACACAGACATACAAAAAAATGGTATTTGCTAGATTGACAGGTTAGATACATCCCCCTAAATTACTCCCAATGTTCCCCCCACCCCCAATTTTAAATTCAGCTGAATTAAATTCTTTCAAATTTAATTCTTTAAATTCTGCTGACATTGCCCTCACTGCATCTCACAGGGCCTTAGTTGCTGGGACACAGAAAAGAAAGGAATGCTGGTTGAGAACAAGTCACATGAGAAGTGAAAACCAATTCCTGAAACTTTTAGATGGTAACGTGTAGATGAAGCATTTTTAAATCATAGGGAGCCTTTTTTTTAAAAGGTGAATTCACAAGCAAAATCCACAGGCAATAGGAATGAAAAATTGCAAAAAGAGATTAAAATGGAACCTCAGGGATAAGGAACTTGGGAGTAAGGTAGGTTTTCCCCTAAATCAGAGTGTATTCATGGTCCAGCTTTGCAGTGTATTCAGAGAATTTTCTAGGCATGTAACTGTGATGTAAATAAATATTAGTTTAATAGTGAGAACCTGGGTCCAAAACACAGTCAACAGAGACAAGTAGGGCCCCCTTCAACCGTGGCTTTAGAGGGTATAATTATGGGTGCATAAAGCAGACAGTGCAAATATCCTCCCTTTATATTTCTGCATCCCTTTATAACATACACAAACGCAGCTGAAATAAAAGAGGCAAGATAAGAGCAATGAGAAACGACATGAAATACTGCCTTTAAAATCTACTTTATTCAACTGGAAACAAAACATTTTAAAAGGTGATAATGCTCTAAAAGCTATTTAACTCACCAGCCAAATCAAACTGACCAAAATCTAATTTATTCCTTGTCTTGTTTAGCAGATGCTTAAAAGATCAATATAGTTGTCTCTGTAGATCAACATGAAATATTAACCAGTCTGAATGTTCTGAAGCATTTTACAACATATTCAGCCTCATTAAACATTAAGCAGCCTTGAAATATAAATATAAAATAACTATCAGCTTCCTATCCTTCAGATACAGAACAAAGGTAACTCAAATGTGGGAAGCAGAAGGAAAAAATATTAAATGAACTGGGAATTCATAGAGAAGTTAACTTAGGAAAGCTGTCAGTATAAATTGACTCCATCAGGTACACTTTACCAGAAGGAAAGAAAATACTGCAATATCAGAAGAATATTTGCTAAGGAACAAAACACTACTGTGGCATTTATAGCATGAAAAAATAATAAAAATAAGCTTTTGACCACAAATATACTAATCTTAGACCCAGTCCTCATTTATACCACTGCTCTTTTCACCCCTTATATTTGCTGTGAGACCCATTTCCCAGCTTCAGCAAGGCCCACTCCTCCCTTTTCTATGCTTTTCATTACTCTCTGGTATGTTAAAAATATCTGGGCAATACAGCAGAAAGGAGTTTCAGGTTCACTAAAGGGAAATGTCAGCTTTGCAAATCACTGAAAGTAACCGGACATAAACTGTCAAAATAAGTCAGTGGAACAGTGTGGTTATTGTCAGCACGTAACTCAAGCCTGCAATCTGAGATGTGGCTAAAGGTTATAGACAATATAGCAAGACAGTTCTACTATGATGTGCAGATCAACCAATTTAGCTAAAAATGCTCTTTAATTTTAATATATGCAGTGAGTTTAATACCTTTTTCTCCCATTTAGCCGCTTGCTTTATTTTTACTGCTTACTGATAGTAGAGAATAAAATCCAGCCTCTCACAGTGTCACCTTTACCACTGCAGAGTCTGCCAGGGTTCACAGACAAGCTTTTCATGTAGCTTTCTTAGTGCTGCTTCTTGTCTAATACTGATATCAGACCAGACACACCAGTGTTACAATTCATTACAGCTGCCTTCTCTCAACTTGGCAAGATGGTAACAGCAAGTAGTGGAACTGCGTGGGATTCATTCCCCTGCAGAGATACGAGGTTCTGCAAACAGGATATGGAGCTATTAAGTTGGAACTATCAAATTCTCTTATACTATATGTTGATAGGAATGCCATCAATCCATCAATGCAAAAACAATAAGTTGTTGAGAATGAAAGCAAGAAAATAATTTGGTACATCTAAAGGAAAAAAAAAAATTTTTAAAAAAAGAAGATATTTTTGCAGCATAAGCAAGATAGCAGTGGGCTCACATAAAGAATAAGTGTATCAGACACATTAAAAAGTGATATTCAAATAGCATTTGACATTGGGCTATTTTTGCTGCATTCTCAGAATAGAACTGAAAAGATACTTTTTCCCTCCACTGCATTATGCCATATTGTTATACTTTCTGTACCTGTACACTATGTTGTTAACAAGCATTGATTTGAACAGCATCAAATCAAATGTTTACACTTCCTGGCATGCTAAATTTTCGGATGTGCTTTGAAGACAGGATCACAATATCTCCAAGCATGCATTTTAAAATGAAATTAAAAGTTATGTTTACTGGGAAAACATTATACCCATTGTGAGCAAAGCCCTGCACCCCAGTTTAGCCAAAGGGGCAAATCATGGCCTAATTATGACACAGGCTCGTGGAGAACAAGAGAGGCCTTAGATTTCCTGTATTCTCTTCAGTTCTGCACCATCACATCCTGCTCCTGGTAAAACTCGGAACAATCTCAGATAAAATCCATCCCTGCGGTACCAAGACCACACTCATCCCTTCCCTGTTACGCCTCTTTTTTTTAGTTTTGTTTTGCTGTGTGGTGATTTGCAGGGACCTCTTCACTCCTCAGTTGCACTCAGCAGTTACATGGGGAGTCTCCCACATTTCTCACAGCCACGGAGGAGCACAATGGAGCCGTAACAAGGCACAGGGGTGAGGCTGTGCATGATGCACACACGAATGCACAGAACTCACACAGCACCTTAAGAAGCAGTGTGGTGCCTCGTTTGCTTCTTTAATCTGAGTCCTTTGCTGAAATTGCAGGTCCTGTGGGTTGTTTGGGAAGAAAGGGGATTTGACAGTAGTGTCAAGCATTTTTTTGATACCATGGTACAACACAGAGGAATCGAGCAAGACTGTTTTCTTGCTGAGATTGTCACAACTCTTTTATCCAAAAATCCTCTTTCCTCACGGATATGCTCATTCATGTGTCATCCTTGTATCTCACTGAGCTTCTGGCATATAGGAAACAAGCCAAACACCGGAGCTAGAAGGTCACCTAAGTGTTATGAAATTGGCATTGAGGCTGAGGGTAGAACAAGCAGGCACAAAGATGGGGATATATAGGCAGCAATAGTACTGCAAAGGGAGAGGAATTTTCCCTGCCCAACTGCTCTCCAATCAAACCTGGAAATCAAGCCTTTGCACAGATGAAATCTGCTTCACTTTTTGTGCTCTGTTCCCTTTGAAAATCTGAGCGACATGAAAAACAAAAGGAATGCCAGATTTACTGTAAATATCTGCTCGGGCAAGGTTTGCTTTGATCCAGCTGCACTTGCACTGCTCTTAAACATCCATCCAAACCCAGTTTCTGGAATGCAATCTTTGAAGTCTTGCAGGTTCTTTCATACTAGACTTCTGTCCACCCACACAGCTAAGCCTTTTAACTGGGCAGTCCCTTGTTACTCATAACTTCATTACTACAATATTTTTTTCCCGTATGTGCAGCTCCAAGCACCGCTGCAAAGCAGAGCCAACACTCCACTCTCTCCATCCATCAAATTCCAAGGGACTCATCTTCACCTCTTCACAGCCCACAGTCCCCACTATCCCTGATTTCTCACCCACTGCTGAAAGTCTTATTCCTCTCATTCACCTAGAACAAAGTTAATTTTTTAAAGGCCAAAAATTGTGCGTTTGCTTCTGTGCTGTTCCTTGTATTTAAGAAGGTTTTCTAAATTTCTAGGTAGCTCCCAATACTCTTCTCAGCCAAAAACATAACTGCCAACCAGCACATTATTATGTTTTCTCTATCAGCAAGACAAAACAGAGGAAAAAAGGAAGGACTAATAGACCAACTAACATTGTAGAGGGTGAGGAGGAAGAAACTTACGAGGCCTCCCACCAGTCCCATCCTAGGTGTCAAATTCAGCCTGAACACTTCACCTCCAACCCCAAGTGCTTTCCCTTTTCTTGTTCTGTAGAATCTTCAGCAATCTCTTAGTTCAGCACTGTAAAGTGGTTAAGACAGTGAAATTGTGCCTTATGACTTGGATTCCTAAAAATTACAGTAATACAAGTAATAAAACAATCACAGTTTTTTAACTAAATTCATACCTCAAGAGCACCAAACCATGAAGAAATACCATATAGAGGAGAGAGAAAATAATCACTCAGATCAAAATGGCACACCACAAATGCATCAACCCTCAGCTTGTATTAATTGGTATTGTTCTAAAAATCATATCTTCTCTCTCTTTCAATGTACCTATGCTCATTTACAGAATTTACATTATAGGCACTATTTAAAATAAATTTTAAATAAATTTGTCTGTAAACAATCCTCCTAGGAAAAAAGGAACACTGAATGAAGCATCTAGGCACAGTGTTTTTGCTGCTGCAGAGGATGTGCAGCAGCATATGAAAGACAGATAAAGAAGCAAATTATTCAGCTGTTTGTATTAAAAGAGAATAAAAATGTTAACATTTTTGCAAATTTCTTTCACTGAAAACTATGAAGATATTTTGATACTGCTCTGGTTTTCAATTATGTTTAGAAGAACTGAAAACCTGTTTAAGATCAAGGCAAAGACAGGCACACAAAAATCAGTGGGCAGTGAGAATGCCATCAAAATGTCAATAGGAAGATGTGCTGCTTTGGGCTGGGACAGAGTTAGTTTTTTCCACAGTAGTTGGTATAGGGCTGTGTTTTGGATTCGTGCTGGAAACAGTGCTGATAAATCAGGGGTGTTTTTGCTGCTGCTGAGCAGCACTTCCACAGTGTCAAGGCCTTTTCTGCCTCTCACCCCACCCTGTCAGAGAGGCACTGGGGGTCCCCAAGGAATTGGGAGGGGACACAGCTGAGTCAGGTAACCTCAGCTGACCCAAGGGGTATTCCAGACCATATGGTGTCATGCTCAGTACATAGAGCTGAGGGAAGAAGGAGGAAGAAGGGGATGTTCAGAGTGATGGCGTTTGTCTTTCCAAGTCACTGTTATGTGTGATGGGGCCCTGCAGTCGTGGGGATGGTTGAACACCTGCCTGCCCATGGGAAAAGGGGAACAAATTCCTTGTTTTGCTTTGCTTGTGTGGACAAATTTGGCTTTCCCTACTAAATTCTCTTTATCCCAACACATTCTGACTCTCCCCCATCCCACTGTTTGGGGAGTAAGTGAGCAGCTGTTTGAAAGTCAGTTACTGACAGAAGATGAGAGCTTTTTTGGAACACCCTAACAGAAATCCATTGCCTACTCATAAGCCTTTGAAACTCTACTTACTATAGGTCACTAAAAAAATGAGTTTCTGGAGCAGAACTTCTAACTGAATTAAACTTTTCCTTTGAAAGTTAAATGACTATTAGGCACATATATAATTGGATACAAGCACACACAGAACATAGATGGACTACCAAAGTCACCTGATCACTTGTTTTCTTAAAATGTCTGATATTCTTCAGTAAGTTTATTTTCAGAATTGTGCTAGATTTGCAAACAGGCTGGAAAAAAACTAATTAGAACTAACTATTGTTGAGAAATGTTAATGTGGAATGGAAGGCATTTAAAGAACAGTAACAGAGTTTAAAATATAAGTTCATTCCAGTAAATCAGTGTCAAAATGACAACAGAAGCCAGTATGGCTCAAGACAGATATATGGAGCAATATGTAAGACAAACAAAAAAGCTTTTGAATCCATCCATAGAATATCAGAAGTGAAAGATTTCATTAAGTATTAAAAGAAAAAGGCTAAACCAAATGAAACAAAAATAAAAATGAATCATACAGTCAAAATCTCTCAGTATGAGGTTTTTCCTGGTTTGGGGTTTTTAATTTTTGGGTTTTTTTAAATCACGTCAAACCCAAGGATTAAGAATTCACTTTGCAGAATGAGAAAGAAAAGGATCAAACTAAAATGCAGTGACTACTTGGAATATTTAAAGAATTAATTTGCAACTATTCTGAAATGTAACAGTATCTGATGCAACACACCTGAATGCTCCTATAAGGGAGTTTATAGGCTTTTACCAACCTTTATTGCTTTCTTGTATCAATACAAATTATGGACTGACAGCAAGTACTTTGACTCACATTCAGGCAAACTGATTAAGCAGCCACGGTGAGCTCTGTGTGAGGTACTGTCAGTGCAGGAGCAGCCTTGTCTCTGCAGTAGCAGGGATTTGAGGGGTAGTTCCTTCCCTTGGTTTCTGCAGGTATTGCACCACTTCTTCACTCAGTGTGAGTGTAGGTAAAGGCCCTTCTTTGCCCTGACTGCTGTTACCAGCGTGTGGTGGCTGGGAGCTGGATGTGTGTCCTGGTTAAGGTCCTTCAGAAGCTTGGTGGAGCACAGGGCTGTCCCTCATTGCACACACTGTCCTTCCCCATCCCCATCTCAGCCCCAGAGTGATCCCAACACGTTACCTCTGGGTGCCATGACAGCAGATGGCACAGACTGTGCCAGTCTCCACAATGGTGCCTTGCAGCACATCACTGGGGCAAAGTGGCTTTCTCAGTCCTGTCTGACTCCTTATCCTGTCATAAGGATCAAAACTAGAAAGGGGAAGTTTTTCGTGGTGCCTGAACTCTGCTGAATTAAAGATATATAGTAGCGTTGGGTTTTGCATGCTCATTCTAAATCAAAATGAACTTCTAAGAGAAACAATTTAAAATTACCATCATACTGGGTGTCCTATAGATGCTAATCTTTCCTACAAGGCTTCCCAAAACTTTGACTTTACGTATAAACCAGAGCTATATCCTAAAAGACTTCGCTGCAACATCTGAGCTTTCTAACTTTGATTAGACAATTAACTAAGGATGAAAGCACCATACTGGCATATCCTGATATAACCAGTCAAAAGAATTTACTGCTTGATCCACTGCTAATGCTACCTGTGCCAAAATTTTCCTGGTACAATGTGTTTTCCCCATCAGCTCAGTGGCAGACCATGCAAAGGAGGAAGGTAGGGACTTACACCCCTTTCTTCACCTGCAAAAGGGTGCACAGATACTTATAGCTGATCCCTAAGGAACCCCCTAGACTATACATCAGATATCCAAGAGAGCAAAAAAAAGTGGGAACGGAAATTGGGAGAAGTCTTCACTGACACTTTACAAGTTCATGTAGTTCAAGAGAGATCCCCAAAGACAAAAGACCATCATAATGCCATTAGTTAAGAGAAAGCCTAGGGAAACTGAAAACGGATGTAGGGAAAGCTTAAAAATCATTTTAGAAAGCCAAGCGAGGAGAAACACTTTAAACAAGCACACTAGTGGTTCAATTAAGGGTTTCAGAGATGCCTGTAGGAGAAAATCTCCAAGGATATTACTACTAGGATAGACAAAGGGAGGCAATGGGAACTTGATGTGGAGATGTTCAGAAACATTTCCCCAAGATCCATATTGGAAGCCAAATGCATTAAAATATTTAGGACAGCAAATGTATTCCAGAAATGTGGACAAAGTGCATTCAATAAGCTATTCAATCACATATCAGCACAAACAGTGGGGTGGGAGCTATAATTTTAAAACAGGAACAGCACTGAGAAACAAAGCAAAGGAAGCCTTGATTAATAAAGTGGGCTGAGAGGAGAACAGACAATTTACTTTTCAATAAAATAGTTTGGACTTTTTTTAAAGAGTAGATGCAAGTCCTCTTAGGAAGAACTCTGCTAGTTGATGTATCAAAGAATCTAGAATGAAGACAAAAAGGCAGAGAAAAAAAGGTCCTAGGGATATCTGTTTTAAATGATTAATGAACAATTACACTTGGACTGATCAGGTGCTTTCCAAGACAAATCATGTAAGTCACTGTAAATAATACGATGCAATTGGTATATTTTTACATAAAAATAATTTCTTTTAATGATGGCAGGGTTGTTTTGGGTTTTTTGCAGGAAGTTGGGTGTGGGAGGAGTGGTGCTGGTGGTGAAGGTGGCTTTGGAATTTAACACTGAACAAGGATACAGAATTAAAAAGATGAGCGGACTTTATCATATAGTTCTTTCTTTTCCGAAACAGGGTTACATTTCCTCTTGGAAGCACAAACAGTACACAGGTATTTTCCATCCACCAGTTAGTGTACATTTTATATCCCCAACCTAAGCCCCACACTTAAGTGCCAACTTATTCAGCAGAGAAATCTAAGAGCTTCCTTCGTGCATCTCCACTGCCACGAACTATTGTGCCACATAATCCCACATGGATCCTCCATGATCACAGTTGTATGGTCTTCATTTAAAACTAGGTCTGCATTTGCTATTGCCTCGTTCACAGGGAATGGGAGGTTTTCAATGTAGCTACAAGCCTTTAGCTCTGGCCGCAGCCTCATGCTTTTAGGTTGGAGGAATCCAGTTTGATTTCCCATGTGTTGAGCCAATATCAGAGGTCACACAAGGAGGGAATATATGACACTACAGGAGCATACAATCTGTGGAGGAAGGAGGGAGAATAAACAACAGCTAACACCACCATAGAGAATGAATCAAAACATGCTATTTAATGGGGTTTAAAAATGCTGACTGCAAAAACTAGCTTTACCCAGTATCAAGCAGGACATAAGCAAACTGAAATAAATATTTAAAGCTGTACTGCTCAGCTGTTTTCTCAAAATATTAAACCTATAGGAGTCTTTTCCTAAAGACTGGCTTCTAAATAAGGTAACCAACATTCCAAACCTGCTAAAAATTCGCTAAGGTCATCATGGTTTGACCGATTTGCAACCATAACAGAACAATATAGCACAGAACAATACCCACACCTTTTCTCCTCTGCCTCTTCATTTTGGAATCATGTTCATAAATGGAGACAGTCAGCTTGCTTCCTGTCAGCAGAGGCAGGAGGGACAAGGAACAGCAGAGGATGGTGCTGTGCATATTCCCCTGGCTGGGATGGTTATCCAGCACTCTCCTCAGTCTTTGGCGGTGACTGCAGCCTGCAAAATAATGGCCTCAACAGCTTCTTAGGCCACTCGCTGTTATAATCTGTATAATAAGTATTAGTTTAGCTTTTCATATGGAAAGTTAATCTCCTAATAACATTTCAAATTACTGAACAGCGTTTGGAAAAAATCATAGCTACCATTCAGAAACCTGTGCTGCAATCAGCTACACAAGATATACAGCATTCTGTAATTAGTGCACACCTTTCAGACTTGGCTAATTACCTCTTATGAATTAAAAATGTTCTCCCCTCCCCCACCAATATACTTGAGAGTTTAAAAGAAAAAAAAAGAAGAAAAGATAAGCTCTATACTTCTAAGGTAGCTGAAAATTCAGTAAGATAATGTCACTGATGTGGTTATTTCCAGGTGAACATCAGGTTATTCAACCTAGGTGAATTTAATGATTCTGGACAGGTCGTGCAATGAATTTTCCTATAAATCACTTATAATTGCAAGCATAAAAATTAAAAATCAGTCTGAAGAGAGAGATAACACAGTATAAATGATGGAAAGCAGTAATCTACAGATAGTGGTGCTGCCATTTTAATTGAGGCCATTCTGATGAGAAGCTTCTGAACCTCATGGGGACAGCACTAGGATGAAGAACCCAGCTATCCTGCAATAGCTTTTAAATTACTACATCAGATTACCAAACATGTTTTCAATATGCTGACATAAGAACTTCAGGTTTTTCCTCTCTAATTCAATATTCTTCTACATGTCTCAGAAAAACCAAGCTCAGCTTGGCTTTCCACATCTGCTCCCCAGTATCTGTTACCAGCTGGCTTTTACCCCTGTGCTGAGCTGTGGATTAGGAGACTTGCTTGCACTAGATGTCAAGCATTTTGAGTGTTGCAGAGCATTTCAGGCTCCAAATTCCCTGGGTAGTGTCCACCTTTTTTTTATCTCTGCAAATCAGTCCAACAACACCATGACTTAGTCATAAAAGCAGTTGGAACAAGATGGATCAGTGGGAGACTTGTTGCCCATCTTGACAGCAGTGCTGAAGTCTCCAGTTCAGTGGATGATGGAGTGTCCTGTCCTGTGACACAGGCTGAGAGTCCACCAGCTCTTCCTGCCTTTCCCATTCTTTCAAGCTCAAAGGCCTATCTCACTTTTAGGTGTTAAAACACAAGAGCTGGCACAACACCTCCAGCCCTTTGCTGTAGCTCCACAGTCCTCCTGGAAGTCACTGCACAACCCACACAGGGCAAACCTGACAAACAGCAAAAGGACAACTGGCTCCAGACCAGTCACAAGGGCACTGCTATTCCTTAGAACAGCAACTGGAAATTATAACTGTTCTCTTTACCCTGAAAAAAGAGGGTGATGGGGTGGTGTTCTCCTCCCCTTACCTGCCAAGATCCCAAAGTAAAGGCTATCAAGAGGAGTCCACATGTCTTCTGACATCCTGTAAACATGTTTCATCACCTTCTAGCAGGAAACCCAGTCTTGTTCATGGATATCATCTAATGAAGAAATCCTGCACTGTTGAAAGTAAGTCTATTTTAATTTATCATCTCTTTGAAGTCTTTGAAAGGTTTTGATCCCTTTTATTTTAGAAAAAGCTTTTAGGAATATTAGTTCTGTCAAAAGGAAACATTGAAAGCCATACTACAGAATTCCAAAATTAAAGATGACTTGAATTTAAATCTAGGAACCAAACTCCTCTACTTTGTCCTGTGTGAAGTTTGGAGCCAAGATTAAACCCTGGCTTTTTCTGGTCATAATTCAGATAAGACTGAACATTTCAAACATTATCCATTTTTATCAGATTTTGGCTCCAGATTAAAGAAACCTTGCAGGTACAATCATACAGCCAAATGACTAACTGCCACCCTTTGTGCCTGTTAATTATTTCTGGCCACAGCATTCTGTGCATAATGGAGCAGGGACACAATATGATGGCTTTTCTTTTTTCTTTTTTTTTTCCTCCCTCCTTTTTTTTTTTTTTTTAAATTTGGCTTCTAGATCAACATTTTGAGAAGTCAACGCTTGCTTGGCTGAAAGGTATAATCAGCCTGGAACACCTTGAGTTGTTTCATATAGGTACTCAGTATTTGTAGCTCCCAATGACTTTTAGTTAGAAATAGGAGAGCAACCATAATTACAAAATCAGGCCCAACTGCTTCAAAATCAATCACTTCAAAAATCCAGGAACCATTAAACAAATACATACATGATGGTGGGGGTGGGGAGGGTGAGGGATGGAGTTTCATCCCTGGGAAGAAAACCCATACAGAGTCTTTGTCCCATGCCATAATATTTTATTTTATCTTCTTCCTACAAGTCGTGGGACAAAGGTATTGAAATCTTTCTATGGTATCACATTAATATAAAATCATTCTGCTTTTTTCCTCATGTGATAGTGGAGTGTAGTCACGTTAGCACATTTCATTGTAAGTTAGTAAAAATGAACATTAATATGACCTGATACTAATCCACCATGACAGAAAATTCCTAATACGATAAAACTTTCATATCATATTAGTAGAAAAAAGTCAGTTCCTGCCTGTTCCAGGTCACTTTCAATGTTGCCTTTGAGCATAAAGTAATGACAAGCATTTGTCTATCTGCAAAAGGGTCCCTAGCACTGTTCAATGGCAAAATGAAATTAGATTCAAATGTGCCTTCCTTTTTTTTCGTGTGTGACTTAGCCCATTGCACGAGAGTCCTCAGATACACCGTCTATATCAGCCTTCAGTTCAAGGTTTTAATTCTGAGATGCTCAGAGTGCCTGTTGTAATGAAGAGCAACCTCTTTCTAAATGGTTGTTTCCTGATATTGAAATGATAACAGCTGCAAAAATAAATATTCAGTCCAACATGGCTCCTCTTGTCATTTTCATGACCAGTCTTTGGCAGGAAACGACCAACCATGGGCAGCATGGTCAGTGAGTCCCTCAAAGTCAGGCAAACAAATACCTTTTTTTATCCTGCAAGAACTCAGTAGAGGACTGGATGAAGCACAGCCAGCTCACAGCTGTCAATGGGGCAGCTCATGGAGGCTTTGCAGGCCACCCACAGTACCAGTCACACTGGCCAGTTTGGACATTACCATTAGTTCTTCAAGTTGCCTGTATTACACTACAATACAAATGCTTAAGTCTGATCCATATGTTTATCATCTCTGGGATACCTTAGCTTGTTTGGGCCAGGATTTAATGAACAATCATCCCTTCTGTAATACCAAAGTTGTTAATTTAATCTAAAATAACTAAATAGGATGATAGATATCATCTAAGTAAGATGATAATCACATGTAAATAAGGAAGTGCTTCTCAGGACTTGGGCATTTCCCAAAAACTTAAAAATTATTTGAAAGAAACATCACCAACTTACTACAAAGCTTTGCAAAATCTCTGGCTGAGCTGAGTCTAAATGGTAATTAAATCCATTTCCTTTGTCCCTAGTAACCCAAGTGAGGAACACTTGGGGCATTCTGTCATGTGGCATAAACTAGAGGAGCTCAATTTAAACCCAGATTTCTATGCCAGTTTCCAGCAAACTCAGGTCTGGTTTTCTCAGTGTAGTCACTTTTCCATTGCACTCTCATTACCCTGGACTATAAGAACAACTGTACAACTAGGTAATCCTAAGAGCTGCAAATACTGAATTTCCCTGCATAGGTTGCACAATTCCCAAGTCAATGTTACAGAGAATTTAATTTTTCAGCACAAAGATTTAATTTTATCAACTGAATTACATCCAAATAACAACAAAAAATCTACTCATTTAACTTTTCCTCCAGGAAACAATAGGAACAAAGTGTCCAATTTAAACTGCCGTGGAACAGTACTGAAGACAGGTCACAAAATGGATCAACCTAGTTTACAGAACATCTCACAAGTAAACAGTGCAATATTTCAGTTTTTTCTGCCATACTGGATACAATTCTGTGTTGAAGATGCTAAAAAAGCCCCAAAACTTTTGAGTAAGTTCACTTCTATACCTTAAGAGGAAGAAGAGAGAGAAAACAAAAAGTAGTTCTGCTGTGGAACAGTCAGGTTACTACAATAACAACAACAACAAAAAAAGTATTTTTCAGTTATATTATTGTCTGTGAAAAATTACAAGTGCAAAATGTAATTATCTTAATGCTATTTTTGATATCATATCAGCAAATTACACTGAGTCCCTACTGTGACACTTATATCAGGGTAAGAATTATCCTGTTGTGAGTGTCGATCCCAGGGGAAAATGAGGCAGCATAAACGACAGTGATTCTTGAGCAATTAGCTGCTCCAGGGCTGCAGATACTCTTATTTAAAAGATACTTATAGAATGTTTAACCTATAAACATCTTGAACATTTACCTCCTATTTGTTTTTTTTCAGTAATTAAGCCTCCAGGGGATCACCCTGTGTAACAAGCATTTCCTCCTTATTTTGCCACCCATTTTTCTTTTTAATCATGAGAAAATCCCTTTCTGCTATTAAGATACACACCGTGAAATTTGGAATTGTTTGTAATAACTATGTCTTTCCATTAGTACTAATACCTAATGCCACAGGACAACCATGTAATGTGCTGAAGGATTATGTAACTTCACGTCGAGCAAAAAGAAATTACAAGTTCTAACCACCTTTGGGAGGCAGTTTTTCAGTTTTCAGAGTTCTTTAAGAATTATTGAGGAAAGAAAGAAATATTGATCACTGAAACTAATTAGATCTCAAGCATTTACTCTGGAGTCAGAGACATTTGGCCTGAAAGAGCCAAAAGTAAAGACAACTGCATAAGGCAAAGGCTACCTTAACCTTAAAGACCTTCATGGAAACTTTATACACACAGCAAGAAGAAAGGGATTTAATGTTAGTGCAGCATCAAATTTTTCAAGAATATCTATATACTTTAAATTTTTAAATTTATAGGCTTCTATGCTGCAATCCAAATTTTGGAATAATGTAGACCTTGTAGTTTTCTGTTAATCAGCTCTGTAACTGAAAGTAAAAAAACACATAAAAATACACTTTATAATCAAAATCATTTTCACCTCTAAGCACAAAAGATGAACATATTTTCAAAAGAAGCAGAAAATCTCTCTTTTAAGCACAAGAAATATTTTTTTAAAGTACCTAATTAGAAGTTGATGCTTTTATGCAGTTGTATTTTGTATATAAATTAATGTTACAAGAAGTTAAGTCTTTCTACTCACTAAAAAACCCCCCAAAACCCAGTTTCATGACACAAAACATCAATTCAGCATCTCCAAATTTCTGATAGAGTATAATTCTGCTAAAAGCCACTCTTTTTTAAACTAAACAAAATTACAACTACTACAATACTTCTATCATTTTAATGTACCACTGAAGCAGACTGAAAGCATATGCTTTGGTGAATGCAGAAATTATTGCTTTGTTAAATGTTTTACATGACACATACAAGACCCACAATATCACCCATATACATGCTAAGTTTTTCTACCATCTTTTTACCATGGTCTCCTTCCTTCACTTACAGTTGCCACACAACTGAATTTTCTCCTCTTTAGTAACTACTGATTTTTCTGATACAGTTAACTCCTTAGCAAATGTTATGCTCTGTTTGAAAATAGCAACAGAAGGGTTTTCTTTACAGTAGCTAAAGAGCCTTGAAATACATTGGCAAATGCAATAAGCTCTGTTTCACCTGGTGGGAATTTTAAATCCATGCTTTAGGCTGTTGTTTTTAACTGCTTTTGTGTCACTACAGCTGCTACAGAGCTTCGTGCTGCTCATGTGAAGCACACTGTGGAAGGACAAAGCTGCTTTGCTAAATACTCTGCATACACAAAAAAGTAATTTTTTTTTCTCCTGGCAGGACAAAGGTTTTGTTAAAACTATTTGAAAACAGGAAAAACACAAAAGAATACACAATTTTCACACCTGTTGAAACGCTTCTGCTTTAATTCTTACACTTACTAATGACATCAAACTCTCATGGGTCCTATATAATACAATAAGAAGTCATGAAGCAGAACAGATTTTTCTCAATACCAAGACTGCCATGTAAACAAGTAGCTTTCACTGCACTATGTTTTTCCACTCACTATATAAAAGACTTCATATTAATTCTTTCATATGAATTCTAAAATCACCGGCAATAAAAATACAGGTTTAAATTATCATTTAGTGATCAGTGGAGTTAACTTAGCTTTCACTGGCAGAGGAAAAAGGATGATTAAGTGAAAAATGACTCATTATAATGCCATCCTTTGAAACAGTGCATGCCTGCAAATATCAATAATACTGCCAGTTATGTTTAACGTATCCAGATTTGTGCAAGGCCACGTTTAGCCTTCACTTGAAAAGAAAAGCTAAAAACAAATACTTGAGAATTATCCGAACATCAAGAGTATACTGATAAAAAAGACAGAGAATTATTACAAATAAGCATAAAATATGTACATCTTGCAGCTTAAATTGCCTGATAAGATCTGCATTGAAGACACACTTCTTCACTTTCTTAAATTAGAAAGAAAACGGATCCATCCCACATGTATTTTCTGTATTGCCCAGATTGCCAATGACTCTCTCATTACATGGAACAAGGGACAGTCAAGAAATATGTACTAGTGAGCCCATTCTGGTCACTAAGACAATGTTCCTAACACTTAATCTGCATTAATGAGATTTATGACGGAGATTCATGACAGAGAGATCCACAATTCTTTAAATAAATTCACTAGACATCTATTAAATCCTTCTATAAGGCAAAAAGGATTAGGATGCAGCAACAAACAGCTGGATATTAACTGTCAAGATTTTAGAGGTCAATGTCTTTATTTTCTCATAATTAGTGCTAAGTGCTACATAGAGATAAGATCTTTTGGACAGAATATAGCTGCTCTTTCTCTTGTTGCTTGGTATTTCCTTTCTACGTGTTATCTCGTTATCTTCTATTATGCTCTTCTGATATAGAATCTCCATTTTTACATGAGACCAGAATTAAAGTGGAAGAGTGCATTTCCTGTGAATCGTCCATCTAACAATCACCAATATAAATGTAACAACAGCAGAAGAGGGAAACAATGCCCACATCAGAAGAACTGGCCTCATATTTAATACTTGCTGTGAAACAGGATATAGTTAAAAAAATAAGGACAAACAGGAGACCCACACACGTCCCTCTGGCGCTCAAATCTCTCATTCTCATTTTCTTGCCCCTGAAAATCATGAGGCACTAGTTACACAAAGCATTTTGGTGCAATGGCTCTTCCAGATCAGCCAAACTTGCTGCCTCAGAGTTTCTCTTTGCAGAAAATAATATAATCAAATAGAGGTTTGGGATTTTATTTTCCTCTTGAGAACTACACCATAAATCCAAGTGTAACTACAAAAAAAGATTTTTCTAGAATTAGTTGTATTGAACCTTGTGTGATAGGAGGGCATTCAAAGAAAAAAGGGACAAATCTCTTAAGAAAAAGAATCCTTTTGAATATCTCATGATACTCCTTTTTATGATATAGTCTACTTGAAAACAAGATCATTGAGTAATGCTTGTAAAAGTATTAGTATAATTTTAGCACTAAGATATAGATTAAAAGAAAACAAAATTCTTTGTAGCAGTCTGTAATAAAAAATTACAGCTTTAACTAAAAAATTAGCTTTAACTAAATAATGCTTCCTTTGTCCATAGTGCACATTTCTCACAAACCTAGAGAAGAAAAAGTGTTCATGCAAAATACCAAGATGACCTTAAAAACAGCTTTATGATGGATAAAAAGAGAAAAAAAAAAAGGTTATATAAAGCAACTGCAGTGGAGGGTAATTTAGAAAAGAAGAACATATTTCAATATAAAACTGAGTATAAATATTTATCAGGTGCATAGATGGTCCAAACATATTAAGAAAAATAATGAAAAATTACTATTTCATTGTCATATACTTCTTGCAAATACATGCTGGGATAATGCTTCAACTATAATAAAACTGCTCATTATCTGGAGATGCAGTAACTGGAGAACAAACACCGTTTATATTGCTGAGAACAATTCTGTGGAGGCAGAGGAGGACTACAGGAACAGAGATTCCTTTTTGATATTTGATGTTTATGTAGGTTGATTGAATTGGAATGATTAAAGGCATTTAATTAGAAACTGTACATGGGAGTTCTTTGCAAAAGAACAACATATGTATTTGTTCAAAATCACAATATTCACTCTGGTAGTGGTAGAAAATCACTTTGGGGGCAAAGGGAAAGGAAATCAGGAGAGGATATTTGTGCTTCTCTGCAGCTGACCACAAAATACTTGATTTAGTGCTTGTCACATGGGCAGAATATTGGATGTCCTGTTCAGGATGCACTGCTCTCCAGTTCTCACTGGTTATCTGGCAATCCTAAAGGGATTGCTCTATTTCCACTCCTCCATATATATATACTGTATGCATAAGATCCCTTCTATAAGCCACACTCCACGTTATTAATGTCAACCTAATACTAAAACAACACCAATCTAATTCCTACAAAAGACAAGGAGTGTAATTTCTCAAGTAATGTGGATTTTTTCCTGCAAATAAGATTTAAAACAAAGATATGGACGATAGTAAAAAAAAACCACCTAAAACCAACCCTTTTTAATAACAACATTTTCTTCCATTTAATGACTTATAGAGGTTCTCTTATCTATAGTCACCCTACAGTACACTGAAAAAGTATTATTTTCTTTAAGTAATGAGGACAAGAGCAGCAAGATGTGAAACAATTTACTTGAGGAGAGCTGGTGGCTGGTCTGAACCAAAAGCTCAGGAATTCCTGGATGGTATTACCGCCCTTCTCTCCACAATTTGGTACTGCCTTTGCTGTAATAATCTCCCAGCAGTGTTTATATTAATCATCTGCACGGCTGTAGCATCCAAAGAGCCTGGTCAGGCTTGTTACAGCAGTTAATGTGCACACATAGAAAGAGAGTGTCAACATCAGGAATATTTTGCACAATAAAACAACTTTGTTGGTTTTTTGGTTTTTTTTTTTTAAATTAAAAAACCAAAGAGAGAGAGAGGGCAATAATCTAAATAGTAAAATGACCAGTACATGTCAAACCTGTCTGTTACTTTGACCCTGTGATAAAATACACAGCACAAAAAAATGCTGGTTTAACTACACTACTAATATAAACTTACTTTAGGAAACTTTGCTAATTTCAAGTTCTTCCCTCCCTCTTATTTTTTTTTCCCATGCAGTATAAAGTAATTTTAATTTTGTTACATACAAAGTTATAGGATTAAAAACTGTGGCGTATTCTGGTTTGTATCAAATAGTATTTTCTCTGTTTCCTTGCAATGCCATTCTTTTTGTTTTGTTTTCAGAAGATTTCATTAGAAGCACTTAACACAATAGAATATTTCTATATATAGCCATATGAATTTGTAAGATTAGTTTTCATAAAGTATTCTTTGCATTTTTTTCAGATACATCAGCATTATTTGCAGCCAGGACCACCAGGTTTTGCTTTTGGACTCTCACAGGTTGTCACTGACACTATGTAAGAGGTTCTGGTGNTCAGGACCACCAGGTTTTGCTTTCGGACTCTCACAGGTTGTCACTGAAAGTTAAAGATAAATCGACACTATGTAAGAGGTTCTGGTGGTTTGGGTTGGGGTAGGGTTACTTTTCTTCACAGTAACTAGTATGGGGCTACCTTTTGGATTCATGCTGAGAACAGGAATGTTTTCAGTGCTGCTGAGCAGTGCTTACACGCAGTCAAGGCCTCTTCTGCCTCTCACCCACCCTACCAGTCCCAGGCTGGTAGTGCACAAGGAATTGGGATGGAACACAGCCAGGACAGCTGACCCCAACTGAAAAAGGGATATTCCAGGCCATGTCATGTCATGCTCAGTATATAAAGCTGGGGGAAGAAGGAAGAGGAAATATTTGGAGTGATGGCATTTTGTCTTCCAAAGTAACCACTATGTGTGATGGAGCCCTGCTTTCCTGAGGATGGCTGAACACCTGCCTGCAGTGGGAAGTGGGAGATTAATTCCTTGTTCCACTTTGTTTTGTTTATTAAATGGTCTTTATCACAATCCATGGGTTTTCTCACTGTTACTTTTCTGATTTTCTCCCCATCTTACCTTGGCAGAGTGAGTGAGCAGCTGGAGTGGGCTTAGTTGCTGGCTGGGGTTCACAGATAAACATTTCTGTATTTGTATATAAAAATATATTTATATTTAATATACAAAAAAATACAAACATATATACAAAGTCTATATGATTTATTTTTAATAACATAATAACATGACCTACTGTCAGCAGAAGTACAGGTACCATCTGTGAGCATTCACATAAGGAGAAGAAAGAAGCATGAAGGTCCTTCATAACAGCATTATACACAGGGAACTTATCCAGAATATATGCTATCAGCATCCACGGCTGCCCTCCTGGCTGGGCAGCCTGGGGAGAAGGGCACTCTCAGTCACTCCCTGATTATTAGAATGTCAAATATCGAGTTTGTTTATTGAATTAAGTTTCATGTTGCGATTGAAATAGGTCTCCAAATCAAACACTAGGAAATGAACCAGCTGTCAAGTAAGACATTTAGGAGTGGAAGCAGTGATGGAAGATGGGATAACAGCAGCAACACAGAAAGGTGTCCTGGCACTGAAGCCAGCACCTCTTCTATTCAAAAGTGGTGAATTTAGCACATGGGAGGAAAAGGTGAGTGTCATGGACAGACTTGGACAGTTTGGAAAACTATCATCTCCAAGTTCATGTGTGATGATGTAGTCCTTCTTTAAAGAACAAGAGGAATATCTGACTCTAACACTCTGCAACTGAGATACAGAAAACACAAAATTTACGGCAGATAAAAAGTGAAAATATAGTGACCAAGCACTACAGTTGTGTTTTGAAGATGGAACTCTCTAGCAGCATTACAGAAATGGGAGCCAGGATTTGCATAGTAACAAGGGGGGGGAATGTACTGGAATATAAAATAATTCAATTTACAAGATTTGGCCTAAGGAAAAATGTATGCAACTAATGTTTTAAAAAAAATTGCCAACTGAGTCTGTTTGCTGAACTCAAAATTAGTCATGGAAAGCTAACAGGAGCATAGCAAATAACAGGTTAATTTTTATGACTCTTGTATTTTTCTGGCAGCCAAAGAAAACCCCCAACAAACCAAACAAAAATATTCCCCCCTGGAACAATCCCTTACTTCTGCATCAACAACCATGGGGAGCTGCCCAAAAACAAAGGTCTGGGGTTTTGGGGCATTGTAGATTTTCATATGCAACACACCAAGCTTGTGAGCGAGAAGAAAAATACTTCATCTAAGAGGTCTTACTGTCATTTTTTACATGGATCTGAAAGAATTCACATATAATGTCAAGGCCACAGCTGGACCATCGCATTCAAATCTAACCCAAGACTCAGCCTCTGGTTCCTGCATGTCACACGCCTTGCTCAGCCAGAACTGGGAAGGGAAGGGGTACACAAACAGCTCCAAGTCTGCCTCTGACACACACCCAGCACCAACTTCTTCAGCCAAGTAACTCAGCCCAGAACTGACAGATATTCTGACCCGAAGTGAACAGAGTTCACTGAGCACGATTCTGCCTGGCCATGTCCGTTGTCAGGCTTCATTCTGCTTTCACCCCTTTCTGGGACATTTAGGAGTTGCAGGGAATTCCCCTTGGCAACAGCTGGGGAGAAGCTCTTCCTCCCAACACCCTGAGGAACAGGGGCCAAATTGGCTGCGTTTCACAGCTGAAAAAAGAAACAGCCCTTGGAGCAGATGGCAGGCAGCAAAGAGTGGTGTTGGAAACAGTCTTTCAAGGCAATTGAATCCAAAAATCACAATTCCACACAGCTTTCAAGGGAGACCCCAGCTACGTGAAAGACCCTTAATATCCCAGCAAGAATTTTGAGCCTTAAATAAAATAATAAATAAATTATAAATAAAATACATATAAAACATCTAGGATTATTAAAAGCAAAGGTACATCAATACAGATTAGTGCTTGGTTACCACCAGCATACATACAATAGAAAGAGACAACCACACACTACTAATGCATTTTTCCCCTCTATATGGGTATTAAAAGCAGCAGCCAGATTGATCTTCAGCAGCAACATAAAACTTGTAGCAAAAAAAGCGTGCACTGAGATTACTCAGAGAACACATTTTGCCACAGGATTGGATGTATCACATCCCCCTTGCTGGCCAGAGCTCACTCAACTACACCTTTTGTGTCAAGCAGCTTATATAGTAATAAAACTATAATAATAGGCAGAAACTGATTAGTGTTGCACCATGCTAATTGGTTTATTCTGAGATTCAAATCTAAGATTAGAAACTAATGGTATTCAAAGACTTTATTGCCCGGTTTTAGTCAACATAGTTCATGCTGCTATCTGTTAAATATCATCATCATCATCATCGTGTCCCCTTGCCCATTCTGCCAATTAAAATCACCCCAAAAGTACAACATCAAAAAGATTATGTTTTCTTTAAGCTGACCTTTAAAACTGAAGTTTACAATGCCCTGGTAAGTACTTAACATCTTAATTTACATAATTTTCTTCTAAATTACAAGTCATGTTTTATCAGAACAGAGTAAGCCAGAGGACATGAGCAAGCTATGAGCCAGCAGCAAAACATTCAAACCCCAATGGGCCTAAAAGTTCTCACGGACAGGTTATACAATACAGGAAAACAAGAAAAACTAAAAAGTCATCTGCTATTGAGTTACACATGCCCTCTTACCCTTGGGGGTTGCAGTCACCTTCCGCTCTTCCTCAACAGTTTAAACAATTACTCAAATAAGATGGAAAATAAAAGTTAACAAGTGTTGAATTGCTAGGATTGTTCATAACCATCTGGAATGATATGGCAGAACAACTTGAATTAAGAAAGGTTGTTTCCTTCACTTGCTGCATGGAAGAACATGTGAACTGAAAGTTGTTGAGTCCACTCCTAGCCCCAGCAGCATCACAGAAAATTAACATCAATCCAGAAGGAACAGAATGATGACAACTGGATTCAAAGTGCTCTGGCTGGAGGAATGTTTCCCTCAACATGTGTTAACACCCAGCATCCATCAAATATATTATTGTTCCTTGACAAACGTGTGAAAATACAGAGTGGGGACCCAGAAGAGTCCAAATCTGGAAAGTACCTCATGCATTAAAACAAGTTTGTAGTCTTAGTTGAAATGGTGGTAGTTAAAGACCTGTATGTCAGCATCAGGACATATTTTCAAGGCCAGATGTTAGACATCCAGCAACTTAAAAGTATATCTTTGATGGAAAAGCCTTTTAAAATTCTTAGGTAGAAAATACGTAGCTACTGTCATATCCTCTGTGGTGCTGATTATTTATTCATTTAGAACACACTTGCACAAAACCAAAATAGAAATGAGAACATGCTTGGCACCCCTCACAAAACACATTATGTGATGTGCTAGGAAAAAAGATTTATTTTTTTTCTCCATATGAACCAGCCCATGATTAAAACAATAGACACAGCTATTACAATTTTTACATGTTTGATTTCTGAAGCAGACAAAGTCCAGCTATCACATCATGCATGCTTGATAAAACATATATATATCATCTTAGCAAGGACATACACTAGAAAGAGGCAGGTTTGCTGAGCAAATCCAGGTCAGCTGCTCTACAACAAGCTCTGCAAATCAGGCTTCTACATCATGCCTTGGCTAAATGTGCATCTGATACTCCCAACTCTTCATTAGACAGTCCTTTTATTGATTTAGGCACAAAGACTCAAAGAAGGAGGAAAAAATATTTATACTGAATCCTCCATTTATTTTTAAACACTATGATTCAATAATAGAATTTAATATTAAAACAAACAAACAATTTCTATTATCCTACTATTCCCACTGATTAGAGTGCTCATCAGACTACTAATAAATCAATTGTTTCTCTCTGAAACCACCTAACCACCTGTTAAGCATCAGGTTCTCACACCTTGACTAACAGCAGGCAGGAAAAACAGGTAAACATCTGATGTCCCTGCTGAGCCATGTTAAATTGTGCTGGACAAAAGCACCCGTGCAGACATCCCAGCAATAGGTGCCCTTAATCATGGGAAGATCAGTAAAGGCACAATTCTGTGGCCAACAAAACCTTCCAAGTATTATTTAGGTGCCATCTCCAAAATCCTCAAGCTCTTCTGTCGAACAGCTATCACTAGCAATCAAACTCATTTACATTACAAAGCAGCTCTCAAGAGATTACTCAAATCCCTCTGATTTCACTTATTTAATTTGGTAAGCAGATTGTGTTGCTGCAAAGTAGATTTGCAGATATCTGGATGAACTGTCACTGTGTGCAAAACATGATACTGAATAAAGGCTCACAGAACAAGTTTGGTTTTTGTAACTGGGCTGGTGCTGTCAAAGAGATGCACAAAGGAAAAAAAATGCTGCAAATTTTTGACCTCATGGGTTGGTTATGGTGGGCAGAGCTGCAAGGCACCAAATCCTTGAGCACACAAGTAAAGCATCTGTGTACTTCATCTGTGCCAGTGCCACAGTCCTGATTTCAAGCAGCATTATAGTAAGGGGAAAAGAGAAAATCACGTTATATATTAATATTCACGCCTGCTTATTAGGTACTTGCATCATTTGCACAGCTACCCTGTTGGATAAAATGCCCACTGCAGATACAATCACATCTGAAGATATTTAAGAAATAAAAACACTTAGCTGGTCCACTGCGTTAGATCTTCCCTGCAGTCAGTCTAACCTCATCCAGAATTGTAAAGCACATTTATCAGCCCTCTGAGCACTACTGTGAAAGCTTTCCACGTAAAAATGTCATTTGCCTTTTGTGGTGACAGCTATAAATGTGAACTACGAGTTTCAACAGGAAGTAGCATTTGATAACACGGCTAGACCTCCTCCCCTCCTGTCACCAGCCAGCACAAATGTGAGCTGCATTACTGGAAAGGGCTGCTCTATGAAAGGACTCAGAAGGCAAGAAGTCATCTCTCAGTTTTCTCCACGGAGGATGCAGTTGCAATGGCCCTGCCCCTGGCTCATCTGCCCAGCAGTAGATCCAACAGACCTGGCTTACACAGATGGGAAACATGAAATAAATTTTAAAAAACACTAGGAAACAGTTTACTGCAGAAAGGTAGAAATATGCTGTGGCACAGACAGTGCTTGTCAGCTGTGGCCTCACAAAGACAGGCTTTGACATTCTCTCAAACACAGTGATCTCCTCCACAGTCCTACACAGAACTTGAGAGAATTGAGGAAATCACTTATTTAAGCTGTAGCTCAGACAAGAATAACCCACTCTGCTCACCTTATGACACTGTACATATACAATCCATCCAAGATTAGGACATTTCACTCACATACACCAACGTGCACAGAAGGTACAATATTAACTGTGCTCTAGAAAGGTAAACAGAAGAAAATGAAGGTCAAATAGACAGATAAATTAATCTGAATTACTGTAAAGGCCTGTGATAGGATTTCACACCCTTTTTAACATTTATAAAATATAGATAAACATGGGTTCTTATTATGCAGCCAAGATGAATTTTGAAAGCAAGTATTATACTTGACCCACACAAATAACAAGGTTATCCGCCTTCAGGACAATCTACTTATTTTATGACACTATACTGCTTTGGGAATTTAGTCTGATACTTTTTCAAGTCTTCTTCCATTACTCCTCTTTCATCATACAGCATTTCCAGCTTTTGAAGAATGCAGAAATATTTTGTAGGTAAGGAGGACCAATACGAAGACAATAATCTTTAGCCCTTATGCTTGCAAGGGGCATCTGACAGTGGGGTGGCTTTTGACCAGCCTCCCTGCAATAACAGCAGGACAACACAGTTCTCTGTTATTTAAACACAAAGCACAAACAGTCAAACAGGCATGGAGAAGGTTTGCAGCCCAAACATTATCCAAGTATTATAAAAGATGAGATCTCGTCAGTGGCACAGTCAGCAGGAAGGGATGAGCGGCCTCACCTCATCCCCACCTGAAAGGGAGCTGCAGCACCTCTGTGTCACTCAGGTGGGGTCACTTGATGTTCCTGTGCCAGTCTGCCACACCTGTAGCACAGTGACAAGGATGTCCAGGGCTTCATCCACCACAGGCACAGCCAAATAGTCTTCCCAAATTCCAACACCTTCTTTATTCCACAGAGAAAGGGCACATCTTTCATGAAAAGTGCAAAAGCTTGAGTTTCCCAAGAATGTGAAGTACCTGCAGTTACAGGCACTGCACAGTCCTCACTTCCAAGGGTGAAGTAAACTGCTCGAGGAAGAAGAAAGAGCTTTGAGGATTGTGTCATACAAACATTAATATAATGCTCACATCAGCAGCACTGTGGCTTTTTAATTTAAAGCATGTATTCCCCTGAGAATTACCATTATCTCATTTTTTTGCACTCTACCTATTATACAATTCTTCTCGGAGATCTTAACGTGACTGTCATGGCTCCTGAAAAGCAGCAATCACAACCCCCAGCCACCACCAGCCCTTTAAAAGGGCCCAGAGGGGGGAAAGCCAGCACATCAATCGTTACAGCTTTCAACGCGTCTTTTTTAAAAGGAAGAGTTAAGTGTTATTTTATATATTTTTTTTTCCCCCATGCGTAATTTCAGTTATTTCCCAGTAAACATATATCCCAGGGCTCTGGCATTTCATCACAGAGGTTTAATTGAAAAGGGGGGCCGGGGGGGGTGGTGTCTGAATGCAGAAGGAGGGGCCTGGGAAAGTTGGGAATGGTGGGAATTTTGGGGGCGTCGCTCCCAGCGCAGCGCCACGACGCCCCCTGGCGGCGCCCCCCGGCGGTGCCTTGCGCGGGGCGCGGAGCGGGCGCGGAGGGACCGCGATCCGGGCGGGATGGAGGAGGAGGGATGGAAGCGGGGGGGGAAGGGGGTGGAGCGCCGGCCTCTCTTGATGACTACACAATGAGTAGTGATATATTTTAATTTAAACACCATAAACCTATTGAGTGCTTAATTAACTTTAACCGTCTTTAGGGGAATGAAGCCAATTTGAGGGGGTCAAAAGGAGTTGTTTCAATATCAAACAGTTTTACATAGTCAATCCATTCATTCGGCCTACAGCTACTGATTAACACACAAAATTAACATGTTAGTAAAAATTCATATTCAGGTCCCTGGGGAAATTAAGATGCACATGCACAGAGCATGATTAGCACAACTATTGTTTTCCTCCAACAATATAATTTAATGGGTTTTCAGAATTACAGAAAGAAGGACTGGGTGCTGGTTTGAATTGATTATTTACCACAAAGCTTTGAAATATAGAGAAGACTGAAAACATCCTGAGCCAAGAGGGCAGGGACAGAGAAAAACAGGAGCATAGCAAGCCCCCGCTGCAGAAAGGTATGGCTGGAGCAAGGGAGCAGGCAGGCATCAGGCCCTCCTGTGTCCCACAACACCTGATCAGCCTCCCCCAGGACTCTTCCCTTTGCCCTTGCCTACTGACACCTTCCTCTCCTCCTCCCCTCCTTCCCTTTCATGTCTCGATGTTATTTTTCCATTGTGTCATTTGTTTTAGTAAGAGAACAAATAGCTCAAAGCTTCTTCCTATGCCTCAAAATATTGTACTTGCCAATTACTTTTCAGAAATAAGAGGATTAGGAAGGACGCCAAAGAGACAAAGCAAAGGTGAATAAAAGAAGCAACATTTTAAAACTATACAGCTGGCAAGCCAAACAAAAATCAATGCCTGGAGGACCCGACTTAAGTAATAATGGAAGAAAATGAAAAACCCTCAGTGGCTTCAGTAGTTTTTGGATCAGGCCTTCACATGTGGGTGTTCCCCTCCTCCAGAGTGTTTCACACATTCTACAGGGCAAATCATCATTTCCAGCACAGAGAGGCACCTGGGGAGTTACCAGCCATGTGGTGCCAGAGGTGCATCATATGAGGCCACCAAAACCTCAAAGTCAACAGTAAAGGAAGAAGGCAGAGAGCAGCAAATATCTGATTTCTTGCATCACTAAACTATCCGTAGGCCTCTCTTGTTCAGCAGGATAAAAAAAAAAATCCTATGAGATTCAAATGAAGTATTTAATGTAAAGGAAGAGGCCTTCTCTCTCTTATCTGAGTAATGTGACCAAGGTCTACACAAAGACAGATTAACTGTCGAACTAACAAAGGTCTTGTGACTGGCAAATTAAGGGTTTTGGCTTCTTAAGGTGAAGAATTTTGGCAAATTAAGGTGACATGGCTTCTTAGGTTAAATGCTCTCATTATAAATGCAGGTGACCATACCTGCAGCTGGTGAGAGATCTCACTACTACACCCATCTCCCATGTTTGAGCTACCAGAGCTCAGGTCCCACAGAGCTCCAGTCTGGGGCACGAGAGAGGCTTACAGCTACAGTGCCTGTGGATACCAGCAACACCCACAGCCATGGGAAGAGCCTGGAGCTGGAATTAGTGAACCTTCATGAGATAACCAGGACAAAACAGGGGCCCAGAAAGACTTGTGCAATCTCTGTACATGTAAATTTTTCTCAAAACTCAACTGCGTGTATCAGAATTCCAACTGATACAGCTTTTATGTTAGTTCAGCCTTCAGCAAGAGATTGGATTAGAGGACTTCCAGAGATCCTTTCCCACCTACATTATTGTATTACGTACATCAAACATTCCAGTAGAGTGCCTCCTGATGTTCAGAAGTTGGGAGCCATAGCTCACACAGCACCAGGATGTTGTGGAACAATGACACCTGACAATGGGATTTCGACCCCAGCTTGTGGTGAGCCTGGAGTTCACAAAAAGCCAGGAGCACCATTCTATCCAAACTGGGAATGTGTCCCTAAACACAACATAATAAAATGCTGTCTACTTCCATAGTCCACAAAGATGACAAATTCAGGACATTGATGAAGAGCAATCTCTGAATCCTTGTGCCAAGTCTGTTAGAATTAGAGTCCCAAATGATGGAACATGAACACAGGTATCCACTTACTTGGCAATGCAGACACGTCTGGCAAAGGAGAGCAAAACAAAGCCTCCTAGAAATAAGCATACAATTAGTTGGGTCAGGATTTTCAACTTACATTAGCGAGACTTACAGTTCTGCTGCCAGCATTTTAGCACCTGGGCATGCAAACCCAGTGCCTAGGTGTCATTGTACAGGTCTAATTTAAACAGAATTAGATTATTAGGATGGCTAACAACAGTTATGACTCTATATTTAAATGATCATATTTGGAACAAGGACTCATGAGCACAATGGCATAACTCCATATTTCCATGTGATTTCCAACATACATCTGATATTAGAGTAGTTGAATATGTAGAAAATTTTAAAGACTAAAGAATTCAAAAGGCACCTGGAGCCTGTAGATCAGAAAACAGCATTAAAGCAGAATACTGGGAGTAGTGGAGCAGAAGATGGGGAAAACTGGCTGAATATCTTGTGAGAACACAGGTTAGGAAACAAATGTTTGGATTATCATCAGCTGATTTTTTCAAGGACTGTGGCAAAGCACCTAGAAGTGGAAAGTTGGTGGAAATCTTGGACTCTGCCCTTAATCAGACACTGGAAGGACTGTGAGAGAATAAGCACAGACCAGCTGTTAAGGTTCATCTCCTTGCAGAATATGATATGTAATAGTAATCTACAGTGATATTTTAAGAAAAAGAAAATGTTTATTTATTGCAAAGATGGAATTCAGAAACAGCTCACACTCCAAAGAAGTAAAATGTATTTAAAGTGGTGGTGTTAAAATTGAGTCTCAAGTATGGGAAAGCAAGATATAAACTCAGGATTGTGATGTTACAGAGAAATAAGAGGAATCTGCTGGACAGCCAAAGATAGAGAAGCAAGGAGGATAACTAAGTTTCAGAAGACTTCTCATACTTCATCTGTCTAACCAGCAAAACTTAAAGTAGAAAAGGACAATCAGAAAACTACGGAGACACAAAAATATTTCTCTTAACTGGCTTTAACACAAAAAGAACCTTGCCATTTCACAAATACTGAGGTCACGGTCTGCCCAAAAACCTATTCAAATACAGTAAAATATCCCCAAAACAGCGATATCAAAGAAAAGAGTTGGTTGTTTTCAGTGAATTTGTATTAAAAATTGGGACCCGACAAAGATTTCCAAAGGAAGCAGACATTGCAGTTATTAAAAGAAATGTTGTTTGAATACAGGCATATGTTTAAAAGGAATGGGAAAGGCCAAATGATGATCACACCTGAAACCATCTTAAAAGACAGGTGTTATGGATTGACCTGGAAATTGTGCATCACAGTCCATTCCACTGGATCTGTCTGAGTCTACAAGACAGAGACCTAGATGTGTTCTGTCAATTCAAGAGGGCAAAGCAGCAGAGAGAAGGAGCCTAAAGGCTGATTCTGGCTGAGTCTTCTTTACATCACTATCAAGCCCAGTAGTTAAAAACACAACAGCTCTTCTCCCAGTGCAGCATGAAGATAAATAAGTAGAGCATCTGTAAAGAGGAGTGAAAGTCTCCTGTCCTACACTGCCAAGCTAAGCACATGTGGTTATCATTTAAGCAGTATTGAAAAGTCTTGATCCAAGTGCCATCTAAGGATCTGTTAATGAAATAATTTAAATTGACTCTAAACGTGTCAGGGTGGGTGTTGAGAGCAGGGAGCACTAAGTTACTGTCAAAACTAAGGTGCTTGTCAGGCCACACCTGGAACTGTGTGTTCAGTTTTGGTCCTCCCTACACAAAAGAGATGTGGATGGGCTGGAGAAGGTCTGGAGAAGGGCCATAAGGACTGGGAAGCCTGCTATATGATGGAAGTCTGAAAGAACTGTGTGTTCTTTCAGAAAAGAAGGCTTAGGGAAGACCTTATCACCATGTTCTAGCATTTAAAAGGTGTCTACTAAGACACAGGAGACTGTTTTTACAAGGATTCACATGGCAAAATTGAGGGGTAATGGGTACAGGTATCCTTGGGAGATTCCAACCAGACACAAGATGAAAATTTTTCCCAATGAGAACATTCAGCCATTGAAATAATATCCCCAGGGAAGTGATGGATTCCCCAACTTTGGGCACTTTGAAGACTCAGCTGAACAGGGTGCTGGCCTGTCTTGTCTGGCTTTTGCCAAGAAAGGTTGGACCAGATGATCCTTGAGGTCCCCTTCCAACCTGAAGTTTCGGTAAACAGTCCAGGGAAGAAGCAAAATTCTTGCTCCAAACCGACTTGTATATTTATTTTTAAATACTTGGAAAAAACAGTAGACACATAACATTGTATAGATGATAGAAGTCTGTATGTTCAAAATGGTATAACTTTGGAAAACCTCAGAGTTTCTCTGTGTGTCTTTGCAACAGGCAAATTCAGAAACAGAGTGACATTCAAATTCCACAAAAATGAGTGCCAGAACATCCTATAAGCATCTTAGCATTACCATTAGCACTAGATACTAAAAAGTCTGAAAATTGATTTCCATGGCTCATGTTCTGGGAAACTAAGTATGTGGATAACATCTTCCCACTGTAGAAGCACTGTACCTAAACAGCAATGGAATGACCAAGAGGAGTCAGTGTGATCAGTACACATTACCTTCCAGGAAAGCAAGAAATAAATACACTGCTATTACATTAATTACTTTATTTTTTTTTTAAATCTTTAGCTGCTGCAAATCAAAGGATCCTAGACCATTTTTGGGATGGAACTACTTATTTCATGGAGAGAAATTAACAAAAATAAGATGATTATCAGCAAAATCCTGTAAATGACAGGAGATATCACACATGAAGCAAGAGAATTTTCCACTGGCCTTTCTTATAATCAATGAGACAAAAGTCCCAAGGAGAAATCAGAGCGTAACAGCATAACACACAGGAGTCTTAACACATAAGATGTAACAGAAGGTATTGTACATAAAGACTATCACTGAACCAAAAATTTACATTAAAGAATGAAAAATTGTTTCAAAATATATGCCTAGAAAACTATTAATATTTATAGCAGATATTCAAAAGATTCTTTTTATCACATACACAGAAGCAAAGAAAAAGAGAAATTTTCATCACGATAGTGCAAACATACTGAGAAGCATCTTTCATGAAGAATTTCAGAAAAAAAAGTCCATGTATTTACTTCATTTTTGTAAGAATACTTCCTATCAAAAAATAAATGATAAATAATGCTGAAATTACCTCAGCAACTCTCTAGTTAAACCACATAATTATATTTCATCCCTATAATTTGCTTTTGTCACAACACAATAAACCATCAGTGGGTGATTCACAGATAAATTCCATGCAATGGCCAAAACGTATGGTTCATATATGTGAGCAGTTATGCTTTCAATAGCACAAATTATTTAGGTTAGCACAGACTGACAACACAAGTAGTAGGCAAGGTCTGTAAACTCTATGTGTAAATCCTCAAGCTCATACAATACTCTTCATTGGGTATTCCCCACTGCATGGAACAGATGTGAATTTAGGCAATATGACTCTCCAGAAGTACACAAAAAGTTCTGAAGCACTTTCTGCTAACTGGAAAAAATTCCATTCAGAAAAAAACACTGAATTTATTTCAGATCCTCTATTGTCTGGCAGTTGCCTAACTTTAAATACAAAAATGGTGAGAGGGGGAAAAAAAACCCCTGAACAACCTTGCAGAAACCAAGTAGTACATTCACAACTTTCATCAGTAATTCAACCTGAAGTGCACAAACACACTTGACATCTGTAAACTGTGGATGTTTCCTACCAAAGTCACACAGGCACTCACCAGGGGTGTATGACAGGACATAAGGATACCTACATTTTACAGGTGTTTACAGCAGTGTATTCCAGAAGGCTATATGGCTTTGGAGTTGCAACAAGAACACTCCTTTATTTTATGTACGCAATGGAAATAGTATTTGAGGCACTGACATATTTATATGAAATTTTTGTATTGCACAAGTGGTAGTCTCAACTCCATTTAAAAGCAGAAGAGCAAAAGCATTTCCTATTATGATCTTTTCAAGCAGAATAAGTGAAGAGTTATGGCAAGTTCATGCTACTTCTAAGATGTTTAACACAAGTATCATAATTGTCACTTAACGGGTCAGGAGACAAAGACAGACTTGTCTCGGTGGTGTTGTCTGTTCTCTGTAGATCACACTTATTTTCCTTTCATATTTAGGAAATGTAATTATGTCTAATTCAAATTACAAGAGAGAATAATTGCACGAAGCTATTTTTTTTTATAGTTAATCCTCTGAATATTTTATTTGCCAAGGCATACAATTTTCCAAAAAGAAAACATTAACTTATGTGGCCCATATGGAATTTATTTGATTATATGATATTCCAGTATGGTTCCCTGTAATTTATTATGTTAATTAGTTAGATTATGTGTGAAACATTTTGTAATGAGGCCGTTCCTTTTCTTTACATGTATTTTTTTTGAATCCTTCTAATGAACTGTTTTTCTGCATTTATAAAAGACAACTGGGCTTTGTAATTTAAAGAAGATGTATTATAATTTATATCACTGCAGACTTAGTAAATATCTTGAGAACTGTAAACTGTGTATTTCGTGAGGCTGCAATATCCTTACTATAACTAAACATAATAATGGGATAATATTGCGTATATGATATCATAACTGAATCCTACACTATTTTAGTAGTAAGTACAACATTATTGATTGAAATTAGATGAAGAAAGAAAAAGAAAGGGAAAAAAAAGGAAAAGGCCTCCAATATTTCTTCAACCAGGAGGGCAGAAGCAGATTAGAAGAAAGGCTTTAATAACCAGCATGCGCAAATCTCTTTTGGAAAGGAGCCAGCAAGCTAGATCAACACGGATTTTTGCAAGAAAGCAAGTTACTATTTGTTTTGTACAAGTTAACTGCAAGTTACTACTGTGGAAACAGAAAAAAAACATCATTGAATGTAAAATCTCTTCTATGACATCTTAAGAATACATTTTCCAACACTCTTGAGGTACTATCTCACCCAAAACTTTATTTGCTACATGCAACTTTCCTTTTCCTGCTAAAATGAGGAATGCACTCCACCTCCTTGCCTGAGTTTTCAATAGCAAAAGGTAAGCATCTGAACATTTTTAGGTTTTCATGCCAACATGTGTCAAGGCTGCAAACATTTCCAGGACCATCCTGGAGCTCCCAATACATTTTGCATTTACCTGGGAATTCATGTCTGGTTCTTTAATCTCCAAATCCACCCTGTAGGTGGATGAAGTACTGACAGAACATCCTTTTCACCTATAGGTGCTACACCACAAGATGTATTCACCCACTACGACACTCCTCTTACCGAATTCAGCCAAAGAAGTCACTCCATGACCACAGGGTTGGTTTGTTAAGTTGCATTTCTTTTCATGTTCAGGTGGGGTGGATAAGGAGGGGATGTCACTGACAGGCTGGAGAGGTGGGCTCACATGAATCTCATGAAGTTCAAGAAGGCCAAGTGCAAGGTCTTGCATCTGGGTTGGGGCAATCCCCAGCACAAACAGAGGCTGAGTGGAGAATGGATTGAGAGAAACCCTGAGGAGGTTTTGGTGGTATTGCTTAAATTAAAATCTGAATTAAAATCCAGACCTAGAGGTTGGGATAGGATCCATCTTTTACAAATGATAGAGATATCATTAGTTATAGCTGGTAAAGGGCAGAAATAAGGTTGTAAAAGGCCCTGCTGCTCAATAGTGAGGGCAATGGATGCTCAACACAAAAAAAAAATCCACAAATAAATTCAAGTTGAATCAGCTTTTCTCCTTAGATCCTTAATGGTTTTATCTATGTGTTGTTTGAAAATATATTGACACTTCAGAATCACAGATGTTGGTCCAAATGTCACATTGAAGTCAGTTTCCAATTATTATATTACCATTTATATTCATTTTCACATAATGTAGCACTGTTAGAGCACCATAAAAAATTCTGCTGTGGTCACATACACTCCAAAGTATGGACAGGCCAGATTGCTGCAGAAGCCCTATATATATTTCAGATGACCCAAATTTTTTTTATCAACGTATACTGATGTAATAACAATCAACAAAGGCAGAAAATAAGGGATAAGTTTATACTCCAAGCAAACTAGTCCGTGGGATGCCCAAGCCTTGTGCCTCCAGCAGTTTGGTGGCGGCCAGGGTGGCACTGGGGTTGGGGGAGGCAGCTGCCATCTTGGTGGAAGCACATGGCGGGCAGACAAAGAAAGCTTCCCGCCAGACGAGACTGGAAGTAGGCGGGAAGGATGATGGACCAATAGAATGAAAGGCTGCGCCTCTCCAAGGCAGGGAGAAGGGGCGGGACAAGATATTTTGCACATGCGCGACTCACAGGGAATTCTGGGCAGGACAGAGGGTATAAACAGGCTGCCCAGCCCAGACCCCATGTTCTTTTGGCTGCTGCTGAGCTGAGAGGAGGATGTGTGGTGCTCAGGACCCTGCTGACACTATCTTGACCATGTGGAAGACGGGATCAGGACTCCGGAGACTGCTTTCTGACTCCAAGCAACTCAACACCTCAGCATTGGCTCGAATCCCTCCTGCACTACCTGCTCCTGATTAGCTGGGAAAAAAAAACCCTGCCCTCCTTCCTACCCACCTCTTCACCCCAGCCTGTCCCTTCTCTCTCTCTCTCTTTTCGCAGCACCGCTCCTGTTTTTTTTCCCCTATCTCCATCTTGTTCCCGGGATCTTTCCAGGGCCAAATTCCAGTCCTACCCCCGGGGTCCAGCAAACCCATGGGATCTTTCTGTGGTCAACTCCATTTCCACAGGTGGGGAAGTCCAATTTCCTTTCCCCTCTTTCCCCTCCCAGGATCCCCTGCCTGTGGGCCCACCTATTCCATATCTCCGTGGGTTTCCCCCTTCCTTGGGAAAAAAACACTCCTTCCAGCTTCCCTCCCCTCCCTGGGATCATCGTTCAGAGGACCTTCTGAACCCCCCCCCCCCCCTTCTCTCTACAAACTCCATCTGCCTCAAACGTTTTTCCCCAATTTTCCCCTTCCCACGTTATCCTCCTCTCCCCTCCAACGCCCCCCTCTGGCCACCAGGAGTCACTGCAGCTTTGGAACTCCTGCACCCTTCCCCACTGCTTGCAAGCAGTTTGCTTCAAGCCAAGAGCTTGTGTTATTCATCGAGAAGGATTATTTTGTTGTTTTCTGGCTACTCGTTGTCCTTTGCATTGAATATTCAAGCTAATTTACTGGTTTTATATTGCATAAACAAGAGTGCTTTAATACATAATATATATTTTTATCTTTTTGTTTCAATAAAAGTTTTTCTATCCTTATACTCAATTAAGTGTCACAAATTTAATATCTAATTTATTTTTACTGTCCCCTTAAACGATGACACATTTGCTTCCATGTACCCATATTCTTAAAACGTTTATATATTGTGTTACATCTGTTCGCTTGACTAACCAAGAAAGTTCAGGACTTCAGTATTGTTTATTCCTGGAACAGTGGAAATATGCTATAAAACATTGTGAGCTAGTAACACGCATTGCATTTCATGCAAATGCCATGAATTTTGGCTGCACTTGTGATTTTGCCAGCACTAGGAGCACCAAACCTAACAGTAAATCAGTAAAATTACCAACAAACCCCTTACACCAAAAAACATTCATGTAAAATTGCAGCTGTATTTCATAAGGTATAAGCAAAATCCAAACATAATTTCTCTCATAATTTCTCAGGTCTTCAAGCAACAGATTCCTTAATATTGCGTTTCGTATGTCTCCAATATTAAAGCAGTACAAAACCAGAAACATAATCTTTGCAAAGCTGGTTACTTAGATATGTTCCTGGGTTATGAAATACAGGACACATAAAAAGTAAAATACCAACATAGCTAATTTAAAACACTTAAAGTCCTTCAGTTCGATAAGTTGACTTACATGCTTGTTCCTGTAAGACTGCTTGGTGAAGGAACCCTCCAGTGTATACTCCTTTAGCAGATATCCTTGAAGAAAAATGTCACAAATTTGTGAGCTAAAAAGGCAAGCATTAGTACAACCATAGGGATTTTTTTCAAACTGCAGTTTTACAGAATAAACGTCCTAAATATTCCTGTATAGTAAGCAGAAGATTGTATCTCACTGTCCCTTGGATCACACTGAGGCACCAGCCAGCAAGAGGAAGGATGACTGTCTCAGTTGTCACCCCCAGTTCCTCAGAGATCTCCCACAATTTTGTTCCCTAGCAGGTGACAGCTGAGAGGATGCTGTGGACTAATAGTTTAGTTCTTTGTACAAGTTCTTAGAATATCATCAGAGGTTCTCTGATAGTGAGTCTTTAAAGCATCTTATCTTGCTTTAATGCTCTTTAGAGAAGAATTAAATAGGAGTAATACATTCACAATGAAGCTATTATGAATAGTTCAAGAATGCCAGTATTATGTTTCATTTATTTTTTTCAGAGAGCAAACTAGTGACCAAATATGGATCATATAAAACACATTCAGTTCCCAGCACTAAATATCACAACTTGTATCTCACAACTTCTTTCATCACTTCCTCATGACCTAACAAGCAACTCTCCTCTGTGGCCTGTACCTTATTTCTCCATCAACTCGGTGTGCACCATCAGAGCAGGGAATTATAGTCTGTGTCATGCTATGACTGGCAAGAGTTGAAACACTCCAGATCAGTTCTGTATAATCCTTGACAAGTCTTTCCTGAAAAAAAAAAATAAATAAAATCTGTGCACCAAGTCACAGAGTTCCTCAGTTCTTAGCTTGAAGCCTTTTAATACTGCAGTAATTTTAACTTAAATGATTGGTGATGAACAAATATTCTTTCCACGTGTATTGTACACTTCAACACAGGACTGACAGTTTTAAAAACTCATGCATTAAAATAATTGTCTATCTGTGTATTTTAACAATTAAGTCATCATTAATTCAGTAAATGCCATAATAGGCTTTTAGAAATTACAAAAGAATCCTTTCCCACGACATACATGGATATGATATTTGTCTAACTAAGTGATCTGCTTATTATGCACTAATTTAATGCTTTCTTAAAATGTGTAGCAAGAAAATGCACAAAGGAACAAAGTTACCCTATGTAATTTTTTGATTTGATAAGTTTCAAAATCCTGACATGCCAAACTAACTAAAAACAACGTAGTGCCACCCCAGGACCTCCCAACTCACTTGGTACCAAAGGGTTAATCTCGCACATTTAATATTCTACCTCAAACAAGAATAATTGTAGCAAGAACCAAGGTCTTATGGTAGCCTTAGTAAGACCATGCTACATCTTCAGAACACAACAGTAAAAAAGCCATGCAAATGGAGATGAATGGAGCACAAGCCACCAAGGTAATTAAAAATGTATTTTCCATCTCCTAGTAATTGAATTGTGTACAAGCTGCAAGTTAATGAGGTCATCTACCCTCGAGCACTGACAGGAAAGCAGGAATAATTATCTTTCAATTTTTTCCTATGTAGCAATTAATTTTAACCATTCGCCTACACCCCACTCCCACTTTCCTCATTCCAGTCAGTCAAAGTCACGGCTAAGCCGAATTGACAAGCAATTGATACGGCAGCGGCTCGGAGCCGCCGAGGCAGGCGAGGTAATCAAGGGGCTGCAGCTGTTGAGGGCTAAGCGCTTCCAGGTGAATGTCACCTGAGATTTTGCATTCTGCCACTCGGAGGACCTGGGACACACAGTAGCGCCTCACAGCACATCTGGTGCCAGGTGGGCAGGGAGGGGACATCGCTGATTTGGGAAGGGAACAGAAGGATGGACAAGGATTGATGAATGGACAAGACTTGAAATAAAAATGTCGTTGGTTTTTTTTTAGGGCTCATCTACTATCATGGAGTATTGCAAATTACAGCTGCATTTAAAAAAAAAAAAAAAGTGGATTGCCTGGGCTTTTAACGCAAAGACTAATTAGACTCAAACGTTTATGATGCCTCCTGTAACTATCCGACATGGACTTTTGGAAACTCTAGATTTAGAAGGAAATAAGGATGTGCCAAATCAAATCTGTGAGAGCAGGACACAATGAGGAGTCTGGCACTTTGACCTGTGGACTGAGGCCTCGCAAGCTCTGTGCAGATGTCCACATTTATAATTGGGCTGGCAATCTCTCTGCTTCTCCCTTTGACCCGTGCCATCTTTCAACAGCTAAAATGAGCAGTTCTGTTCACAAAAAACCCAGGCAGCCGGGAGTCATTTAACAAGGACACCACCACCAATGTAACAAATGTACACAACTCAAATGTTTCACTAAAACGATTAAGATCAAAGGAAGGAGGCCTAAGTGTTTAGTTACTAATACAACTCCTACCTTTCCTGCCTCAGTTAAGACTACAAATGTTATCAGCGCATTGCATGCTTCATGGAGTACACAAAGATGGCCCTGTGAGGCCCATACCACAATGACAACTTGTCCCTGTGTGTTAGTGTATGTCACCTTGTTCCAGCTGCACTCTAGTTAAAAATTGCAGAAGAGATTTAATTACTATTTTTTGGTTACCAATTTTAGAAAGAAACCCTTTCCCAGCAGCAAAAGTTCTGATTCAGATGGTCTTACGTTCATGAATTATGACAATGATTGTTGTCTTACTGACTTTGCTGAGCAGAGTAGCTAGCCTGTCTGCCAAGTAAAAGTCCTTTGCATTTGCAAGACGTACTAAAAAGCCTTTCTTATATGCACTACTGCAACTGGGGAGAAACACCGTAAAATTGGTAGAAATTACTCTGTGTCAGCAGTGGTTTAAACAGAGAAGAAATCTTGGGCCTTTGCTGTGGACTGCAAGTCCACAATCCATCTGCCCCCTCCTAATACTTTTACTAGCCAATTCAAGGAGTTGTTCCAAAGTTGATTCTATACATTTCAGAAGTTTTCAACAAATGTGTTTCCTTTTAGATGAGTAAAAATTTCAAAGCAAAGCTCAGTAGAAAAGTAACAAGTTTTACTTCATAGTATTTTACTTCATCAGAAATGCAAATATTGGTTATTGTGTGGGTGAAAGTCAGCAACACCTGGAAAAGTGGTACATGTAAAGGTCACCTCAGCTTCAGTATAAAATTAGCATCAGGAATGAAATAAAAGGCAAGCAAATGCCAACAACGTGCACACACTGAAGGGGAAAGGACTCGTCACTTTCTTTTGAGCACATAAAGAATATAACAACACGTTACAGTGCAGTAATACAATAATAGCAGTCATTTCTATATATTTATTTTATCACCTAACTTTCTATGTACTTTGCAACAGAATCTTCTGCTCTTCTTCCAATTGATGCTGCATATCTCAATCTAAAAGTTATTGAAGTAAACATAAATAGACCAGTAAGTGGAAAATAAGAAGCTGGTTTCTTCTGAAAAGATCAATTTTTGCTTTTAGCAGACTTCATGATCTCAATTTCTCATGTCATAGGAAGATGCCTGATGCAATCCTGTAGTGTATGCACAGAGCCTTTCACAAATACCAGAAAAAAGAATTCTGACCATAAAATTTATGCCTTTTGCGTTTTCCTTCAATACTGAGCAGCACCCAAGAGACTAGAAATTGAATCAGTATCTACTCTAAGAAATCACAAATGAAAAGAAGGGCACTGACTCCCATTTAGTCAACCAGAAATGAACATTCTTGTGTAATCGCAAAACCAAACTTATGTCAGAATTAAACAACTATTAAAAAAAAACCAACAAAATAAAACCAACAAACCCCCCGAACCCAAAACAATAATGATAAAACAGAAAATCAACTTCCCTCCAAAAGCCCCAGTAGTTTAACTAACAGAAGTTCAATGCAAACCTGGGATGCTTGAGAACACTGGTGACAAGTCCAGATGAAAAGCAATCAGTTACAGTATCACAGAGGAAAGCACATCCACAAAGCTAGTGTTCATCACTCATAATTAAATCCATTTGTACACACGGACATGATGGAAAGACATGAATTGTACTACAAAGACAAAATCATTCTCAGTGGTTAGTTAAGTGTTGTCAGTCAATCCTAACCATTTCATAGCCAGCTTTCTCTCTGTAATGGCAGATTAAACTTGGCAGACTTGATGGGGCGTAATAAACTTCATGTAGCTACCACTCCTCCTCTTTTTGCAAAGCTAGGGCATGTTCATCCCTTTAGGTTTACTCCAGAAAGCCCAGGTAAAACAAGAAGATCAGTTTCCATGTCCTCTGGAGGTTCTGTTCTCATTAGAGAGCACATGTGCACAAACTGAGGAAGTTGCTTGATCCTCTCATTCCTCTCTGAAGTGCAGAAGAACAGAGGAATTAAGTGCTTACTCAGAGTGCCAGGGATCAGAGAGTAAAGACGAGGCTTAAATACAAGGTTAGTGTTAAGCAGCTTCTTCTCTTCTGAATGCATACAGTGTTCTGCTGGGCCAGATAAATGCTCCATCCTGGGAAGCATACTGCCTCCCACAAATGGAAAAAGGAGATGCTCTGTCGTAAGAGCAAGTAATCTTGGTCATTCTTCATGGTTTGTTTTCCTTGCATCTCCCAGCATCCTAACTTGAAATATGTGTTGGAATATTTCCGTGGCACATCCATTCCTAACGCCTTCAGTATCTGTCTACTCTTGTCCGTCAAGTTGACTACTCCCTCTTTGAACTTGCAAATACTCTATCTCTGCAACTTTCTGTGGCAATTGACTTTAGAGTTTTGCTACCCACTTAGTAATTCATTAGTAATTATTAATTAGTGTTAATACTGTCTCTGCTTGCTTGCCTTCTGATTTAAAATTCTCACATTATGCCAATAAAATGTCCTTTTCCCTACTTCTATCACAAACTCATCCCAGAGCAGAAAGAGGTGGTTACTCCTGAAGGTCAGTGTAAGTCACAGAGGGATTTGAAAAGGAGAAGGAGAAAAAAGAAAAGAAGAATCATTCTTGTTATCAGAAGCAAACATCTTGCCCTAAGTGTAAAAAAGTTTTAGCTGAAATCCAAGATGATACTATGCCCTGACATCCAGGGATTTTAAAAATCCTAGATTTACCACAAACTTGTTTTCCACTAATGATAAACTAGTTTGAGATATATGACATGAAAATGACAGGAAAAAATTTTAAAAAAAAGTGTTTAGAATAACCTTTAATGAAAGTAATTCATAGAAATAAAGGTAAATTGTGAAGATGCAAAATTGACAGTTTGCTGGGGTTTCTTAATACTTAGAAATGTCAATTTTTCCTTCTACATATTAATACAAGATATATTATTTGTGTTCAGCATACTTACATGTTATCTACACAATAAAATGTTTGGGGGATTTTTCCCGTTTTTTTTGTTGCAACTTCTTGTTGCAACACGCTTCTGTGTGAATTTTATGTCCACCTTCTGTAAATCCAAGTCTTCAAATTTGGATTAAACCCCCTTTTCTACCATTCCAGCAATGCAGGTCTGGTGGAAATGAACATGTGAAGAACTAGCCACAGAATCATCATCCTTTAGCTACAAAAGCAAAAGCCTTTCTTGAATCAAACTAGAGCTGGCTGCTATTTGGGTTAACCTCAAAAAAGGGAGCCACACCTACCTCAACACACACCAAAGTGCACAACATTGACTATCAAAAAACCTCTGTGAGCAGGGAATTCATGAAGCAAACACAACTCAAAAAAAGTAGATTAAACACTTTCTCTTAAAAAAAAAAAAAAATCAACCCCCTAAAACCTAGATATACTGTTCTGAAATAAAACACAGCAGGAACATAAAGCAAGAAACTACATGTAATGCTTTAGTATAGAAAAGCATATGGAATAATGTAATTGTTTTGCTTCACTATCAAAAGCACGTGAATTGAAATTGCTACTTGGATGCTGAAGTATAAAGGTATTCATGGTCCCAGAACACTACAAGCAAGACACATTGCCACAGACACACAGGAATAATTACACCTTGGTACAATTTTGTTTAAATACAACCTATTCTTTTCAATAATGATCTGGACAGGAGGGCTGGTATGATCTAATCCTAGAGGAAGTTTGAAGACATCTACACAAGCCATCCCAAACACTGACGTAAGACAAATCCAGACTTCAATTCTGCTTAAATTTAAGAACCAAAGTGCCACTTTGAAAGACAGAACTTTTCATTTATCCATCTCAGCCACTTTTGAAGTGCAACTAATTTTTGGTCTACCATAAGTTTTGCAGAGTGAATTGAGAAAATTGCTCAGCACCCATCTTTTTGCCTATACCACATTCCCTACAGGGCATTCTTCTTATTACTGTGAGAACACTAAGAGAAGCAACATGGTAGAACATATTCCATCTATTACATTATCTTAAGGGACTAAGAGCCCCAGCTCTGCATAGAAATGTGCATCCCTAAACTGCTAGTCTGCAAAAGTATATGGTCCCAATCCAGAGGCATGTCCAACCTAAGCTTTAAAATTCAACTTTGAGTTTTCCATTTATGGTATTTAATTTCTGATAATTGATGCTAACAACTCTTAGCTTGAGACAGGTGAAATCATAGAACTGTTAGATTTGGAAGGGTTCTCTGGAGATCATCCAGTCCAACACTCCTGTCAATCCAGGGTCACCTGGGGCAGAGGACATACGAACTCATCCAAGTGGGTTTGGAATGTCTCCACAGAGGGTGACTCCACAGCCTCCCTGGGCAACCTGTTCCAGTGCTCTGCCACCCTCAATGGAAAGAAATTCTTCCTCATGTTGAGGTGGAACTTTTGTGTTTTAGTTAGTGGCCACTGCTCCTCGTCCTGTCACTGGGCACCACTGAAAAGAATCTGGAATCGTCCTCTTGACACGTGCCTTTAAGATATTTATATGCATTAATGAGTCTTCTCCAGACTAAACAGGCTCAGCTCCTGCAGTGTCTCCTCATAGGAGAGATGCTCCAGACCCCTCATCATCTTTGTGGCCTCTGCCGGACTCTCTCCAGTACCTCCTTGTCTTTCTTGTACTGAAGAGCCCACATCCAGACACAGAATTCCGGGTGTGGCCTCACTAAGGCCAAGCAGAGGGGGAAGAATCACCTCCCTGGAGCTGCTGGCCACCCAGTGCACCCCAGAGTACCACTGTCCCTCCTGGCAGCAAGGGCACACTGGCAGCTCACACTCCGCTTGTCACCCACCAAGACTCCCAGGGCCTTCTCTGCAGAGCTACTATCAAGCAGGTCAGGCCCCAACCTGCACTGGTACTTGGGGTTATTCCTCCTCAGGTGCAGGAGGAATACCCCTGTCAAACCTCATCAGGTTTCTCTCCACCCAGCTCCCCGGTCTATAAATAAATCCTGTACAAACCTTTTCTTCTGCAGAGTTCCAGAGAGATCAACACAATTACTTGCAAGACTAGTGCATCTCCTATAAGTACTTAAAGAACATTTTTTTTAAATGCTGAAATAGCTTATTACATAAACCTATGCACTCATGACAGATTTTAAGCTGCAACATTAAATACTTCTGTTTTTCTAAAAACTGTTGCTTATCAATCATCCATTTAATTATTGTACTCTCTTGCTTGATCTGGCTTGGCCACACTGTGATAAATTTTGCTCAGGGGTACTGCACACACTGTTCCAGGCACTATTTCCCCCACTTTCTCTAAAGGCCCATATACGGCACCTACATGAAATAAATTTTAATGGGAAATTTCACACAAATAAGGAAATACTTGTTTGTTTCTTTTTATTAAAAAAAAAAAAAGCCTGAGATCTTAAAAGAACTCTGACCCCTTTGAGTAAACAGTATGTCAACTAACCATACAAACTCAGGGGTCCACAGCACTCTATGCAATCTGGAAGATCCAGGCATGAAGAAAATTATGAGATATAAACCATAGCATTGGAGCTGCCTTCAGGGCAGGGGATCCATTTTAGTGATCAGTGACATTTACTGAGGGTCCTTGACCATCCTAGTGGTTTTCTCCAGCTATTTAATTCTCAGAGCAAGGTTATTCCATAGGATTTTACTAAGCCCTCAGAGAGCAGGTTGCTAACTGTACGAGTCCATAATAATATTTTTTCTGAATTATATTCTTTGTTGTCAGTACCATTTTATTTTCAAAAGCACCATCATTTGAAGGCACATCCATTGACCAGCTGGCTCAGTATTAATTTTTCATCCTGCCCTCTACTAATCACACACGAAAATTAGAGGATATGCAGAAGCAAATAAAGAAAAAAATGGAAGATTTCAATAGGTGTTCAGACAGCAATCTACAAAAACAGCATGAATTTCTGTTCAAAGCAATGGGGAAATTCTGTTCCCTCCAGACACCATGATTAAAATGCCACATATTAGTTCCAGCTAAGTCAATTTTCTTAAATTGAAAAGTCCAATGTAACAAAGTTTCATTAAAAAAAATTTGTGAAATGCAGTTGTTCCTACCTATCCTGAGATTTGAGTGGAAGTCACATATGGTCAGTTACAGCAGGCTTAATATTCCCCCAAAGACTTTACACAAGTCAAGCTACTGTCTTTTGGCATCAATGCTGATTTACTTGGATTTTTAATTTAATTTTACTTTTCTCATTGAAAATGTTCTTCCTCCATTCCCATCTCATAACTCAAATACTTTATTCCTTAGGTATAAATTAATTCCTTAGGTATAATTATCTGAGAAAAGTGATTTTAGTTTCTAATATATGGGTACAGATTATTTACCAAGTTGAAAAAAACAGAACTTGTGTCACCAGCCAAGATATGTGGCTCATCACAAATTATGCTTTGCAATTCCGATCAGTAGGAATTATATATTTCATACTTTCATTCTGTTCATATTCAAATGAGGCATTTAGCAGTCAAGTATTTAAACTGAACAAAATTCTAGCAGGCTTTTTCTTTTAAAGAAACATTTTTATGTGATATTTAGAGTATTCAGATGTCTTACTGTTTTTCCAAAACATGATTCTATTGTATGACTACTAAAAGGTAAACCCTGAATAACACATAGGGTGCTTGAAACAGTTTTTACAGTTGTCTCCAGAGAGAAGATAAAAAGTCAGAGAAATGCTACATGGGTCAGCACTGCCTCATAGCAGATTTTATACTTTTGACTGATGACATAAGACTCCTAAGAAGAAAATACAATGTGAAATTCACATCTTCCTTTATAGAAAATCATATTGTTGATTATAGAGGTTTTATTAAAAATAACTTGGACCACATTTCAAAAAAAACGCATAATGCTTTCAACACCCAGTCTGTATCTGTGTAGGACTGAACTTCAGCACAGCAGTGCTTCCCTGTAGCATGGCATAAAATAAGCCAAATAAAGACAGACTGCAAGAAGATCAAAGTAGCAAGACATCCCTGCTTTTCTTCTGTTTCCTAGGATACTTCTCTAGACCTGTGTTTCTTTCATGTCCACGTTTTAAAATAGTCATTTAACATTTACACCTGAATTAATTCTATCTATAAATATCCACCTTTTAATATATCCAGATAGTTTTAAGATGTTAGCAGCTCACAGTATCTTTTTCATTAAGAACTTTTGGATTTTAAGTGATAAATTATTAATTTTCCTTTCAAGTTGAGTTTCTGAAGTATAATGAAAATAAGCAAGTCTAGATTAAGCAGGTCTCCGAAGATCTTCTGTCCTTGCAAAATAGTTTTCTGTCCTTACACAGTAACACCCCTTGGCTCTTGAAACACGTTACTCTGTAAACAGCTTTTAAATGCTGACTGAGAAAATCAACCAGCAGAGACGAGCAGCTGGTTTACTTTCTCTCTGCACCTCAATTTCTCCATGGAAATTTCCACCATAAGTGAAAATCATAACTCATCACAGTAGTGGCTTTTCTGACAGAAACACACACCCATGATGGGCTGGTCAATGAGCCCTCTGGACACTGAGCCAGGACACTGTGACACTGGTCAAAACAGAATGTTTTTTCAGTCCTAGACTAAGTGAAAATTAAAATTAAAATTAGTCTTTTCAGCTTACTCCTAACGGTTGACCTTCTTGAGCCAGGGAAGGATTCTGCTCTTGCAAGTTCAAGCCCTCACCTTCCTCCAGCAGGGATGACTGAGCATGACTGCAAGTGTACCTAGAGAAGAATGACCCTGTGACAAAGGTTGCTGGCTGAAGTGCTGGAGCAGTCTGCTGCATTCCTACAGCTCTCCTCTTGCTTCCTGTAGCCACAAAATTCACTATGCCCTAAGAAGATCCCAATCACCTCTTCATAATTCATGAACCCTGCCATACTATGTTTTCTCTGACAGTCAGCCTTACACCTTTTTCACTTAAGTGACTTGCACTGTGAATTAAAATGTGACTTTCTTTCTTCCAGCAAAACAGGAAAGGAAATCAGAACTAATTTTCCCCTAGGTCCTTCCCTTCCCCCTCGAGTTTATGTGGCACAGACCAGCCTGCAATAATCAAACCAGAGCCATTTAGTGTATAGTCTAGTCTTGCTGTGACTAATAGGATGATTGGTTGTATAGCTTCTTTATGGTTGTTCATTATATCACCCTTACATAAAGTAATTTAATTTCAGTGGGATAATTAGGGTATTTCTAATCTAACTGATAGTCTGAATGAAATGAGATTCTCAGAGGGAGATTTGTGTACCAGGAGATTGGTGACCTCCGGCCCCAATTTTCACACAATGTATTAAGCTGACAGCCTTACTTCCAAGCCCTGCTGCACTGGCTCTTCACCAGTAGCAGATCTATGTGCTACAAACAGCATCTCTGAATGAGACTCTTCCTCCCCAAATCCCATTAATGAAGGATACTGTAATATTTTATTTGAATTACAGACAAATAATCCAGGCCATCATTCACTAGCTGGAAGTGCAGCACTGTTATTAATTTGCCATGCAAAGCACGCCACCAAACTCTTGATTTTAGACTGTGCCTTACAAGGCAACATCAAACACACTATATTCGTTTGATCACCACCTATACTTTTGTAAGTATTAAAAAGAAAATCCTCCCCCTCCTGTTTCCTGGAAACATATACAAAAGATTCAGTGGCAAACTGAATCAGTGCCATACTGTATTTACAAGCCAAAACCCAAAGTTTCTCTACCTTTTGTTGTACCCTGTAGCTGTCGAGCACACCAGTCTACCTGGCTGGTCAAAGCCAAGGCCCTCTGTGTCTTCACTGACACATACCAGCACACTTCTTTCTGTCTCTCTGTTCTCTGAAAACTGACTTATTCCTTTCCCACATCTGTACAATGCCATCCTGGCTCGAACTAATCCAACTCTCTGAATGCAGCAAAAGCTTTTTTCCTTCAGATAAGTGTGGACTGAGTCTTGCTACTGTAACCAAAACCTTCCTGATCATACCTGTGGTATTGTCCCTGTGGTTGCACATTCCTCTGGTGATACTTGTCTTTTCAAAGGATGATACCCTTAAACACCTGAAGCCTTCACCCACAGACCTTTGAAATTATTTCCCATGAGTAATAAACCTCTTCAACCTCAACAGCTTAGCCTTTAATCCTAAGAGCTAATAGAAGTATAAAAGGCCTTACAAACTGAGGAAAACACTTCGCTCTGACATATAATTTGTTTTTAGTGTTCCAATATTTGATTTAAAGAGAGCAAATAAGTTATATGAGCTTTCAGGTTTCTTTGCCCCGAGCTAACATAAACAGCTCAAACAAGGGACTTGAAGACGTGGCTCAAAGTCTTTCTTTTACAGACACAATCCTGTACACAGTGAAGTCAGAGTTCCCACTGACTTCAAAAGCATCACAATTTCACCTACAGCCCCATAGTTACATACAAATAATCAATACTCAGTGTCAAATATATATAGTGCATCAAATATATATTATGTATCTATATACACCCATTTAGTGTGTGTGTATATGTATACACACAAATCTACTAGTATTTTTTCCTATTTTAGCATAATACAAATAATTTAATGAAAACATGTACACTTGTTTTATGAAAAAATATCAACATTTATACTTGAGCATGGCTGAAAATATATGATCTATAGTATTTATAATTCAACGCTTAATAGAGTTCATACAGGGGAAGTTATTTTCAAGAAATATTTCTGCAATTAGCACCTTTTAAAGAGTGTTATGACATTTTTAAATACCAAAACCCAACGAACTCTTACATATTATAGCTTTCTTTAAAAAAAAACAAAAAACCCAACTAAATTAAGAAAGCAGTGTGAGGATCAAGATTCTGTGTACAAACATATTTTAAACTCATTGATGGGGAGTATAAATCCAGCATAAGAATCTACCTCAATCTTTATTTCACTCATTCTCTCACATTAGCATTTTTCAGCAATGGTCATTTGTGTATTTTATTTTTCACAAAGCCTTGCACTTGCAGCTATGTAAAGCCACTTCCTTGGGAGTTTGTAGTTAGAAAGTCACAAACCTGCAATATGTTAGTGGCCCTTTTACAGAAGTAGCAGTCTTGTCAGGCCCTATTTAGGAGACTCTAGAGTTCATGGTTCATTAACTTTATAAAACGAAGGAGCCTTTATAGTTTAATGGGCCAATATAGAGTCCCCACACAAGAACTAAAGGATTTATATATTAGAGATGACAAAGGGCCATTTTCTGCTTTTTGTGTATCACCACCTTAATTTTAAACACATTTTCAAAAGAAGACAGTGTCAATCAAAAGCAGTTTTAAAATATTACTTCATAGCATCTTCATTGAATGGTTAAGATTTGCCAAAACGTTATTCTTGGTCAAAGGAAATGAAAACAAATTAAGTCCTTGCAACACTTGTAAATAATCTTGTATTAAATGATCGTCCAAAACATAGAATACTTTCTAAAGTAAATCAACTTTACATTAAATCATGAAAGCTTAGAAGGGAAAATGGAAAGCATTATTATATTTGTGTATTTAATAGAACTGAAAATGGATAGTGCTGGATTCTGCTCCATTTCTGCATCTGTCATCAAATTAACATGACTCTGCATTTATCTGTATTTTGGACGAGTCTCCACTGCTAAAGTATCACTAACTCTCCTTAGAATGTACTCTGACATCCTCAAATGAAGACTTATAGATATATTTCTACTTTAAGGATGTGATTTTCAAAAACATTGTGTTAAGGAGTAGAGTTAATTTCAGCATTTAATGCTGATGTGCACAACATGGAAATTGTACCCTACAGTCAGAAGCATGTCTACTCATTTGCACAGGTCCATCTTTTCACATGCACAACAGAAACAACTGCCCTGAAATCCTAGCAGCAAGTTCCTCTCCTCCAGCCAAGAGCCTTTCAGCACAAGTCTACTACCTCAATTTGCTTCATTCTGAACCCTTTCAACCCTGTCAGAACTGAATTTCTTACACTTTTAAGAGAACCTGAAAGACTGAACAACTCTGTGGTGACCTGAAAATCAGTTCATTTTCTAGAAAAAGAAAAGTAAAAGAGCACCACACTATCCATTTTTATTCAATTAGCCTTTTGCTGGACTGAACCATATTTTATGTACAAATCAAGATAGAACTACAAGGAAAATCTGAATTGGAAGAGAGAAAACAACAGTTGTTTAAACATTTGGCTAATAAAGTACAACTTGAAACCTCATTCTCTTACAGCCCTTGTATACAAGTTCAAAAAAGTTGCTTCATAAAAGCTGAAGGCACTCAGCAGCTTTCAAATTATATTTCACTACCTTGCTGGAACTTGTCCCTTGCCCCTCTGAGGGACAATAATTTTATAAATAATTTTAAATCTATAGCAGAAAACTATTTTTTGTATAACTAGTAAGTTATGCCCGGGTATCAAACTGAGAAAGACCACACAAAAAACATCTCCCCTTCCCCTTAAAAAAAAAAAAAAAAAGAAAAAATCTTTATTCTTAGTACAGTTAATAGAGTGACAAATTGCTATGGTATAGTATAGAATGTGTCAGGGAAAGAGAAGACACATCTACTTTCACATATTTCAGCAATTTTCAAACCATGCCAGCATTAACAATGATACACTGCAATCACAAGAAGTCTTACTAAAGCTCCATTTTAAAACCCACAACTGCTATGAAGACATTATGATAAAATTGCTTTATTTCTTACCCATTATATTACTGCCATGAAATAAAATACTTCAAATATTTCAGGAAAACTTTTGAACTAGCATCGCTGTCAGCAGTGTTCAGAGGTGGGAGACAAACAGAAGGGAAAGGAGGAAAAAAGGCAACAGAATTTTAGGCAAAATCACACTTAAACTTAATTATTCAAATAATAATGTACTGAAATTTTTACTTTAGCATTTTACCCTTTTTTCCTCTGAATTTCATTTAGATGCAGGTTTTGTGTCTTGTCCACAAACACCCCACCATCTTAAAGTACTAGGTAAAATTACTCCAGCATTGTCATGAATGAGGGATCCAAAGAGAACTGCAAATCATACAATTCTTAATGTATTTTTTTCAGTGTTGAAAATGCTCAGGATCAGAAGAGGTTATATCTGTATAGCTCTGTTATATAAAACTGATTAACTACATAGCAAACTTTTCCACCACACTTCAGCACAATACATGTAACTGAATTAAAAGTAATTAGGGTAACTGAATTAAGAGTAATTATCCAGCATTGCAATGAAAGCAGAAGTTTAAAAAAGAGAAAAATATACAGTCCACTACAAAACTCATACATCATTCATACTTTGTGCTATATCATGGTCTTGCTATTTTTTCCTGGGAACAGTAATTGTTTACCTTGTTTCCTCCGTTGTCTCCGGTGATTATTGGAATCACATTTCTAGGGTAAACAAGGTGAATAAAACCCCATCTTTCCGATTGTCCCATTTTCTATCAGGAATGTTTGAAGCAAAGTAGGCCTCCCAATAAGTTTTCTAATCCAGATAAGCAGGGCTAAGATATCTGACAGCTGTTTCACGCTCTTCATCATCATCTGAAACAATCAGTACGCATTAGAGAGTACTTTTCCCTTTACAAAGGTGATAATTAGATAACAAGCTGAGATTAAAGTAATTACAGTTAGACAGCTGGCAAGGCAGCACAGTCATGTTGAAATATTGTTGATACTTCAGCATCTGGTTCTAATAACAGCACAGGCTAAAAGATTTTACATTAATTACGGAACATAATTTAATATAAACATATTTAATTACAATTGATGAGCGATAAACTGTTCAAGAATGACTTAACCCCTTACACATGTCAAAATGATTGGAACTTCATATATATCTTTCTACTTTAAGAGCAAGCAAGAGTCAGTATGAAAGGTTAGGAATCTCCATTTTCAAGAAAGGACTCTAAGTGGAGAGGTAAATTATTGATATATTACTTTAATTTAAGAACATGTTAAAACTGACAGCATACTACAGAATTCAGGACTGCTCCAGTAAGACTTTTAGACAGAATTGCAGCTAAGCCCAAAATTGCTATCTCAAAAATTCCATAGCAATTGCCACCCAAGCCTGAGGCATGTGCAGCTCTCTGGTGTCTGTATAGTTTTCCCAAGGATGCTCTCGATTACTTTGATCTTATCAAAACTAGTCTACACAGAGCCTCTGCTCCTCCCTAAACCACTTTGGATCCTGATCCAAGAGCCTGCTCCCAGAGTGCAAGGGATGTAATAGCCCTTCTGTGTATGTTAAAAAATCATTGGATGAGACACTGAACAGTTCTAATATTTTTTTCTTGTTGACCCTTGAATGTACTTACCCTAGACATTAACTTCTGCATCACGCTCACTCTTGGACTCCTCTCTGATCTGGTCAGCATTGTAATCTCCTGTACACACCCAGACAGAACTATTTCAGGTAGCAAAGGCCCAAACAAGATCACTACAGCTTAAAAAATTACAGGAGTGGCAAAGTATGGCAGAAATGAGACAAGCTAATTCCTCTGAAAAATAGGAAGAAAATGAAGCCTGATTGCTTGGGAACGTATTTCCCTCACCCTTTGCTCCTCTTTTCCAGCCAGGAGCATGTGTACCAGCCCAGCTGATGAGAAGCATGGCACTACCTTCCATGCAAAGGGAGAACACTATGAGGTGTTCTCATGAAAGTTGGTCACAGGTATCTCTTAAAGCCTCATGTCTCTGTGTTTGTCACACACATCTTTGGGCACCATAATACAAAAAAAGCATTAAGCTATTAGAGAGTGTACAAAGGAGGGCAATGAAGATGGTGAAGGGCCCTGAGGTGAAGCCATGTGAGCACTGGCTGAGGTCACTTGGTCTGTTAAGCCTGGAGAAGAGAAAACTGAGGGGAGACCTCATTGCAGTTACAACTTCCTCATGAGGGGAAGAAGAGTGTCAGGCACTGATCTCCTCTCTGTAGTGACCTGTGACAGAACTCAAGGAAATGGAAATTGAGACAGGAGAGGTTTAGCTTGGATCTCAGGAAAAGGTTTTTCACCCAGAGGGTGACTGGGCACTGAACAGGCTCCCCAGGGAAGTGGTCACAGCACCAAGCTGTCAGAGGCCAAGCATTTGGACAATACTCTCAGGCAGAGGGTGTGACTCTTGGGGATGGTCCTGTGCAGGGCCAGGAGTTGGATTTGATGATCTTGTTAAGTCCCTTCCAACTCAGCATATTCTATGATTCTATGATCATGGTCTGGCCACGCACATGTATAAAAAAACTATTGCCTTTGGGCTCCTGCCTGACACTCCCCTGAGTCAGTTAAGTCCTTACGCCTTAGTTACATCTCTCCTTGGAGGAATATTTTCATGTTTGCATCCAAAAAAGCCAAAGCTTTGGATCTGACTTACACTAATCCATTTAAATATAAAAACCTTCTGACATCTGTGACTTTTTCATATGAAAGGATCAAAAAAGAAACCCAAAAAAGCCAGACAAGAGAGGCTGGGCAAGCTGTGATCCTAAGGATGAGTAATGAAAATTGACAAAAGTGCAGTAATCATGATGCAGAACCCATTAAAGTACACAGTAGGCCAAACATGTTTTAGCATTGGTTTTCATGAAGAAATAAATTCAGAAAGGTGAAATTAAGATGAGCTTAAAAGAGAGCATATGTTCTCTAATACAATTGGGCTCTTCCTTTTTTGAAAATGTAACTTTTTTCCCCATCTTCAAACAGGCAAGAAATAAACCAGCTTGCTGTTTTAGGAAAGAAATAGGAAAACTAGATCTAAAGCATAGGTGTAAACAAAACATAATTCTCTTTCCCAGGCCAACCATCACTACAGTTATACACAGAACACAGGATATTTTCCTAGCACACCTTACCTAGTACTGACCCTTGACATCTGTAGTGCACAGCCTACACAGTGTTTAGACAGTTCTATTTAGCACAGACCTTGCAGTATGTTCAGCCAGCTGTAATTTCTGTCGACACTAAAATCGTTTTTTATGAGCCTGCTCCCTCAGCCCCCATTCAAAATGAAACAGGTGTCTGGTATATGACATGCTTGTGTATAGGGCTACTGAAAAATACACAAGAAAATAAATGCAGTAAATAAAAAGATACATTTAAGCATTAAAGTTGAAAGAATGCCAGGGAGGATGCTCAGGGGTTTTAGTCCCATGATTAAAAGAATTGTATATCTCTTACAGGTACTAGGTCAGCAAAGGAAATGAACATCTTTTGGAAATTGAGGAGCATTTTCAGTTTTTATTTAAAAGCTTCTATACAAATCTAGTCCTTTTCTTTCAACTAGGCTCAGATAATGATAATGGATTTCTTCAAAACAATCAATGCCAGTCTATTTGCTCCAAACTTCTTTAGCAACTTCTTACTCCCCCAGGTAAAGATATATGGAAAAGCTGCAATGTTTGTGTGTGCTGTAAAACAAACAGATACCACTGATGAGATGCCCAAAACAACAAGCCTTTTGGAAAGATCAGCCTAAGAACTGAGTAGACAGCAATACAACTATTTCAAGAGAAATCATGAAGAGCTTAATTTTCTCCACACCTCTGCCCTTATTTTCTAATCATTCTTTTTAAATTTCTGGACAAGTGAGTCATTCTACAGAGATAGCCAAATGAAATATAGTGACTACTTGAATTCCTGTAGTCAAAGAAGAGTTATTAGTTTGTTTTCCATTTTATTTGGTCTCTTATAAATCTGTCTCCTACTAGTTTTAACAATTTTAATCTGTCCAACAGATTTTTCCTATCACAAACACTATTTTTCTGTGTTTCTGCCAAAAAACCTCGTAATTTTTGTCCTTATCTGGGATTTAGCACCATCAGCAATGTCAACAGAACTGTGACAGTAACTTGTTATTGCATCAACACAGCACATTAAATAATTTTCTTTGCAAGGACTTCTTTCAGCCCTACAAAAAAAAAGTTCTGAAACAGTTTTAAACATTTTAAGCTTGCATCAAATAAAATTAATCCCAAGTACACCAGAATACCATTGGTGGAAAGCATTTTAATAGAGGACAAATATTAAGTGATTAGTTTATCTTTTCAAGGTTTCCTTTTTTAGGATTTTAAACTGAGCAATAACAAAAAAGCCAACATGTGTCAAAGGTGATTTCTAGATAACACTTCCACAGAAAAATTAAATATGTGGCCTGAACAAACTGACAACTCTGATGAACAGATTTTGATGAACTGCTTTTTCTTACCCCCAGTTTCTTGTCATTATGTGAATTTTGATGTTGTGTTAAATCTGGAAGGTAAAAATACCCAGTTATGGTGTTGGAGTTACAGCTCCTCCAAACGTCTACTTAATCTTCTGAACTACAGGCAGTCAAAAGCAAAATGAGGGAACAGTTCTATGGTGTTGGTACTCAGCAAGGACTGGACTTCATTACTCTGTGCGAATGTACCAGCAATTTCCCCGACAACTGATAATTTGTACATAGCTGGCACAGCTACCTTCTCCCTTCTCGCAGGAGGAAAGGGTATATTTTTACCCTGAAGTGACTGATGCAGAATATACAGTAATTTCCCTCAGGTTTTCTGACTGGTTTTCACTCAGAAAATTATGTAATCTCAGTCTTCTTCATATTGATTCCTATAGCAAGTAGAAGCTCTGACACTGGATTGAAAAAGAGAAAGGTTAGGTTCATATCTTTCAATACTGGTTGTTGGTCTCCCAAGAAACAAACCACAGGTTACTTTCTCAGAAGAGACTCAGGTCAAGAGAAACTTATCTTCATTCCATATTTTAGGACTTAACATTCATTAGATTGAAAAAGAAGTAGTAAAAAGCAATTTATCAGTCAAGATCACTCACAGTAGCTTGTCTAAGACCCTGACACTCCTAATAGTTTAAGTGCAGAGGTCTCTGAGGATGAAAGTATCTCTAATATTAATTCTGCTATGCAGTCACTGAGGTTCTTGGCCTTGCTTGGCTTTCTGAACACAAATATATCCAAAGAAATTGGGTGTGCAGTGGTGTTTCATGGTAGACAATCATGCTTTCATAAAGGATGATGCATAAAATAAAATCTGCCATGCAACCTAGGTTTTACTTCCTGTACAATTTAATATTCATGTATAATAAAATATATACCATGTTAATCAAAACATGTGGGTTTGCTGTACCTCTCTACCTTATGAAATTAAGAAGGTTATCTTCAGGCACAAAATTTTGTACAATAATTAAAGAAGTGTCTTTTACAACAGTTAGCCTCAACAGGCTATGTTTTCCTTTATGTCACCTCTAGCTAGTTAAAAGCAGAGATGTTGAGAAATCTTCTCTTTTTAGTGTGGGTCCTTGTAGCACATGACACATAAGTAGATGCTGTGTTTCTGTAGTAAAATTCTACACATAGACTATGATAATTCAAGTGCCTATGATTGTATCTCAGCAAGATCTATCATATGAAACAATAAAGCACATACAAAAGATTGCTCTGTGCCTTTCTGTGTTGTTTTTAAACCAAATAACTTAACTGATCCTTCTTAGACTGAGGACACACATCTGAGCAATCAAAAAGCAGCTCTTACCCCTGGCAGGTATAATAGGAGCAAAAAGCTGAAAAGTTAAAAGAGGAAAGAACTGCTTACATTGCATCTACTGCATAAATTCTAGCAGAGATGTCACAGCATCAAAATACCATTTCATGGTAGACTGGCATGGCAGTAAAGCAAGTGCTTGTTCCCGTGTGTCCAGAGCTGTTGCTCCTTAAAGTGCTGCCAATACAGCTGTCTGTAGGGTCATAGTAAAAACCCACCTCTAAAATGATTCAGGTTAGGAAAAAAATGAGGAGAATTATTTGGATCACAGATTGTTCTGGCTTACTGACAACAACAGCATCATTTGCCACAAAATTGCTAGTCAAAAGCAACCGAGCAGAAGCAAAAGCAAAGAGTGAGCCTTCTCTGCCAAAGCAGCACTTCATGGATGGACCACTTCAGTCTCCTTGTGGATTCAATTCAGTGCTTTAGCATTGTTCAGATTCTGTCAGTGAAGTGTAACACAGAAGTGCAAGACAGATACAAAATATTACTTTGAAATCACCCATAGAAATAAATATACATGTTAATCCCCATGGAGACACACACATATGATCGCATAATGGTTGATTATAGTGTTAAAGTAGCTGTAATAGACAACACTGTTCACATGTCCATGTTTCTCACTATCCTTCCATCTTATTTGGATTTGTAAGAAGTAAGCATAGGGAGTATGCTATCAATTAGTCCTCAGTCCTTGATTTCACAAACTAGTCACATTTCTATGCATTGGTCCCAGAAATCATTGTAAAAGTCTCATTGTTCTAAATAACATCAACACAATTCTATATTAAACTAAAAGAAAAGAAAGAATGATGTCTATCTTTGGTGTCACACTCTTAGTAGCTTATGGAGAAATAATCACAGGTCCCAGCTACATAACTAGTACAGTTATGCTGATGAAAATCCTTTATAGTATGTACAAAAGATTCAATAACAGATTTTTATAACAGCTAAGAGAGTAATAGCAGATCTTCTCACACTTCAACCTATATTGATGTCATGACAATCTGAAACCAAGACCACTATCAGATGGTTTTAGGTTCATCTGCTCACTTGCAAAATATTTTGCAGCCCTCTCTTCTCACTCCTCCACACACTTATTGACTTTATCCTGGCACTGTTCAACCCTGCTCTCATTCTGGCTGAGAAGGGACAAAGTTTGTTTTGCCACCCATTATTTCTCATATTTCATGGGGCTAACACTCACACACAAAATACAACTAGATATACAGAAAGAAGGAAGCCAAAGACCAAAATTTTGAACCTATGTTTCCTTTTCCATACTCAGCCTTTTCATTTCCTAATCTACTCGTGTCTTTCTAGTCCTCAATAACTCACTTCATATTCTTCACCTACTGCTATCTTCCATCCAACCTTAGAGAGTTTAGGCATATAGTGCAAAGCAGCGTCTCAATTTCCTCCTCTGTTAAAAACAGAAAACCTCATCCAAACAAAGCAAAAAAAAAAAAAGGAAACCTGAAAACCACATCTGCTCCATGAACACTCCAGATGCAGTGCCTGTTGGCCGTGCTGCAATTGTTCTGTGCAACTGCTCATGCCTCTTTGGAGCTGACACGCTTCAGGGCAGAAATTCCTTTGTCTGGCACATCTACCTTTTGTGAATTGCAGTGTACACTTGGAGGTGAACACTGGGCACTTTGATGCAGGTTAAACAAAAACACACAAAACCCCCACACAAATAAAAACATCCCAACTCATTCAAACCAGGTCATCAGTATAGATGTAAATTAAGATCTGGGCTCTGGCAAATTAATTTAAAAACTTCCCCTGCACTGGAGATATTTCAGATGGGTGAAGGCTATTTGTATTCACTAAATCCAACACAATTAAGGGGTAAGAGGTGATTCACAAGATTTGAGGGAGAAGAGGTTGACTTTCAGTCCAAATGTCCCCAAATTTAGAAGGAGTTCAACTCTGTATCAGTACCTTGCATTCCATCATAACTTCAGTCCATGTGGGAAGTTTGGGGGTTTTTTTTATGTATAGAATACATGAGTAACCAAGTCCATCTGCAGGGACAGAACTTTCATTTCATTCTTTAGCATTTAAAATAGACTAGGACTCCAGGTGGGATTTTAAAAGAGGCAATATTTGCAAGTTAGCATATTTACCCTAACCACTTAAAAGCAATTTACATCCATCAATTCTTCTTACAGGTTACATATACACTAATGTCCACTCATGTGGACACATCACTGTACTAAAGAAAGAAAAACTGCATGTGTCTGAAGAGTAGTAGGCAGTTTTGATAGACATGTGCTACAAGGGCCATGGGGCTACATAATAAAAAGTAGCTAAAAAGACTTGAGCTAGTAGAAGCATTTGGACTGTGGCACTGCATGCTTCCACAGTTTGATCTTTTTCATTCCATTAGAGGAAAAAAATGCAGCCTTCAAGAATCTGGAAAGAGAGGCTGGAAAACAGATCCATGGTTTGCTTTTTGCCTTCTTCAGGGAATTTTGTTCCAGTTCTACCAACAGAAATCCAGCAAGAAAACAGAAGTTTCAGGAAGCTGCAAATACACATTTGTTTTGATAAATTTATTCACAAGCTGAAATAGTACATATTAAAAATGTCTTATTTAATTTAATGAAAAATTACTCATCTTTTTGATAGGTGATAATTAACCATTATTCTGTCATAAACAGAAAAGAAAGATGTACTTATGTAGATTTAACTGAGCATCGTGTTAATCACACTGCAATGACTCAAAACATAAAACCAAAGCAGAGAAGTTTCTTATATGAAGTGTTCCTTTTGCCAAGGAAAACACAGCCTTAATATCCCTGAAAGTCAGTTCATCACGACATAAATAAACCTTCAATTCAGTTTTACCCAATCCATTTTGATTGGATTTCAAAGCCAGATAGAAGCTGATGAACTGTCATGATGACAGGTTTAAATAATTCACACGTGTTGAATATTAAGGCTTAAAAACTTACCTGCATGCACAGTTTCAGGAACTCAGGAGCAATCCTCCAAATATCCCATGCTTTAAGTTAGACAAAAATGTATCTTGTTAAACATGTACCTTAGGAACAGACAGGGGCACAGACCTGGAGCTCTACTTGGTCAATACATTAGAATTATTATAAGAATTATACGTTAGAGTGGTGAGAAACAAAGAGGAGGAGGGTCTCTCTGAAGCACTCAGGACAGTGCCAGAGTGGGGACTAGGTAACACATCTCTACATCTGTCCTCCCAGTAGGAAAAATATGCAATTTTCCTTTTTAAAAGAGCAATAACTACACATACATAATAATATTAACATTGCTGTCTTCCAAGTAGCAGCCAAGGCTTCCCACAAAGTCCAAGGGTAGGCATTATCAATCAAGTAAAACCTTTTACATATATTTTTACTTAAATATAGTTAACATGGAAAAAGTATGGGTTCAGATATACCACAGTAGGCAGTGAGAAGAAAAATAAAGTTTATGCCTAAAGATATATCAGTTCCTCCTTTGTATACCTTAATTTTTATTTTAAGATGCATTTTCTCACTTTTTTCCAGATACAATGTGAATACTGCATACTTTTCATAACAGAAAACTGGCCATGAGAGACTTAAATACTGTACATATATGCCTTTGAGTGGGTACACTAGCATGGCAGATCCTACAGAAACCCATAAATTAATTTACAGGCCTTCAAGAGCCCAATAATGGCTCCAATTCAGCAGTCATATGATTAATATCACCAATCCACTACTAGATTTTATTTCCATCCTATTTAGAGAAAATATACAAGCCAATCTGACCCAGTTCAGTCTTGCTTGAAACCTCCAGAGAATTACGCATAGATCTATGACATGAAAAAACTAATTTAAAAACAGATTAACATGCAAATCTGGCTTGAATTATTCACTTTTTACAGCACTTATATATTTAAAAAAAAGTTGGGCAACACATATAGAAAAGGACCTGCATGTCTGAATTGCTGCATCTCAGAAACAACTGCTGTGATATTTTCTATTTTCTTAAACTGAACAATGTATGAAAATCAGACAAAAATTGTGGCAGATGGATTTTTCCGCAAAGGTGATGCCTCATTAAATAAAGGAAATGAGAGGAAAAAAAAATTATACTAAAGACCTCATTCCAGAAGCAGAACAATGGTAGTTTGGCCTATCTGGACACAAAGCTAATGACTTCAGCAACTTCACTACATGCACTACAGTCCAGTCATTTTAAAGCAATGGAAGAGTCCTGCCCTGGGTAGGAAGTGTTCATTCAGTCAGCATGTACAACAAAAATGAACACAAAAAGTGAGTGAAAATTGATTTTAAAAGAATCCAAAATCGTGATCTCTATCAGCCTATGCAAGACTCAGGCTTTCTAAGACAGTCTCCTCAGTCTGTATGAGACACTGAACAAGTTACAGTAAAATTAACAGGTTTGGGGATAAAAGATTACGGAACAGATACAGCAATTATCAACTACAGCAGCGTGAACATTCTTTCAAAAGTCTTTTCCCCCCCCCTCCATATCTAAGAGCAAAATTAAAAGTAAATTAAAAGTAAATAAATAAATTTGGTGAGGAACTGTTCTTCACCACTCTTGGTTACCATTGCTCTTTCTACATCTTCAGTCTTGAAGGTGGTTTTGGACACAGAGACATCCAAATCCAAGCTCTGCTTCCATCCAAACCACATAGCAGATCAAGTCTCTGTGTTTACACATTATACTTACATATTTATACACACATGTCCACACACATCCTCCCACATATATATATGTAATGTATGTACACAAACACACAGAAAATTTGTATGACAATATAAAGCAAATAGAATTACCTCACAGTCTGAGGATGACAATGCTGTGTACATTCTAGACACTGAAGATATACATTAAAATACTAGAAATTAAAATACTGATATTTTGTCCACTGGGATATTATCCCCATTGACATTAACATAGGAGGGAACAGGCCCAGCCACCATCAAGCACAGTCCAGTTGTTTTTTCAAGTTTTTTGCTTCCTGGCCACTCAAGACAGTAACACCTTAGTAGTGACTGCCTGGAACAGAATCAAGCACTGAGAACCAGACTTCTGCTGAGATGGCTTCAACAATTTGTACAAATGTTATGTGACTGTAGGTTGTGATCTTTTCACTCTACACCCTAAAATCAACAGCCTATGTGTACTGGATCCTGAAAGCACAACGCATATTTGATTACTGAAACTGCAGGGACTGACAAGATGCCAGAACCTGAGAATGGGGAATCTGACACCAGGATCACAAAACTGATGCCTGTTCCAAACCAGAATACCCAGAGCTACACAGTTTTCTTGACCAAAGGTACATACACAGGGTTGGTTAATCCAGTCCACAAAAGACCGAGTACGGAGTATTACTTTGGATTTAGGATGGTAACAGTCTCTGAGATATCATTCTCCATAGATGCCACTGCCATCTCCCAGTTGGCTAAGGGATAATAAACATGAGGTATCACGAGCAATTGGGATTGCATTTGCACTGTACAGGAGCCAAATTTAGCACAACCAGTACAGCCAGTGAAAGGTTTCTCTAGAACTGATCTGGCTGCTTACAGAATATAGGGTGGCTACATAAGAACTGGATCAAACCCCATCACTTACCTCCTTCCCAAGCTGTGCATCATACCAAAAGACTGGAGACTAAGTGATGTTTTGTGGAAACAGTCGAACTTCAAAAAAGATTTCAAATTCTTCATATCTTATTTTCTCTCAACTTCTAACTATAAATACAACATCATACTGAGCCTTGCTGAAGAGAAACAGAGTAAAGGTTCATTTAAAATCTGTTTGGTACAGGGATAAAAGTGACAAATTTAGGATGGAATATTTCATAGAGACATTGGACTAGTGGAAAGGCAAGGGAGCATTTGGAGTGACCTTATCCTTGTGGAAGCTGTGCTTTGGGAGCCTCAGAGCACAGCCTGGCAGTCCACGAGGACCTGAGATGAGAGCAGCATTGCAAGCTGCCAGGCAAAACAGGAATCTTGCAGCAGCCCACGGGAACTTTATCCCTGCTTCAGAGAGCAAAGGGACTCACTGTGTAGCTGTGAGCAACGCCCAAGGTATTAAATGTTTAGCTGTGAGCAATCCTCAAGGTATTAAATCCTTGTGCTGACCAACCTTGCATGTTTCTGACAGACCAAAGTGGCCCAAAACCAGAAACTGAGCCTGCAAGAATGAACAATGCCACAAAAAAAAATTCTGACAAATGCCACTGCAGGCATGCAAATCCAAATAGATATTAATTACTCATTTTGTTGGATTTAAGTGAATTTGGTGGAAACACAGTGTTGTGAAATAAAGAACAATGAAAAGTAGAGGTGATTTCCAAAGATATATCTACCAGTGGCCCACATGTTTTTCTTGTTTTTATATTAACTGCATACATTTTCAAAGTAATACCCACACTAAAATATTAATAATCTGAATAGACTTAAGCCACATACTCAGTAACTTATCTGCTGGAACAATTACACCTCTAATACCCATATTAGTCTAGTGAAATGAGCTCCAAGTTAAAGACTGAAAATCTTTATCTTTTCTGAAATATACAAAGCCAAAATGGAATGTCCTATTAATATTAAAGGACAGCTACTAGTAAAAGTAAGGTAGTTCCAAGTTAAGTAGAATGATCTGTTGTCCCCAAGCACTGATACACATATTCCCAGGGACATCTAAGAACCTATCTGTTCTAACCTCCACCAAGCAGTACTGCTGCCAGTTGAACATGGAGAGTGGGTTTGTTCCATCAGATGTGTTCATTTCGTCTAAGAACACCCTATGGAATATCAAATGTACTAAATATAGCTGTCAACATTAAAAGCCTGCAACTCGAAAGTGCTATTAAAGAGCTAAGTGTACTTCACTTGGCATTATAAAGCCAAAGCCCTCTTTAAAGATACATCATGTTATTACAGACTATTCACATTAATGCAAAAATCATCATTCTTAATATATTTTACAAGACGTGTCTAGGCTACTTCCAGGCTCAAGAGTTCCTCAATTTCTCCCACATTTACTGGTAATTACATAAATGAATCAATAGTGACTCAAGTAGGACAAAGAGAGAGAGCTCACTGTAGCAAATCCATACACTAGCTTTCCATTGCAAATCAACTTTGTCCAAGTAAAGCTTCAAAATCAGAAATGATGCAACATCTACAAATGTTTGGTAACTTCTTATGCTACTGTGTCTTCCACTACAGTGTCTAGGTGCTACAAATTTTTGAATTATTAGAGTTTTTAGTAAGAAACACTGAGAGACCCCTAGGAAAGCCTCTGGTTTCTACTCTAACTAGTAGAGGTTATTTACCTTTCTCAGTGTAAATACATAGGATTCATGGGTGAAGGAAATAATGCAAAAATGGAAGCACAAGGGAATCTAGAATTAACCAGGCTTGAGGAACAGTTTGCTAAAATTCCAAGCATTGTTTCTATGGCATAAGCAGAACCACTGTACATCTGATTACTTTCAGAGGGCTCTTGCTTCCACCTCTACAATTCCACTCCAATTAACAGCACCCCAGTGATAAATTTTGATGGCAAAATTTAACATGCATTGTGGGTCTTTGATCTCCTTCAGAGAAGTCTCAGAAACACTGATGGAAGCTCTATTCACGTAAGAATACTGGAGTTAAACACCACTAGTAGAATTAGTAACATAGAATAGTTCAGGCAAATTATATCCATTTACCACAACCCCTACTACATACTCCTCTGCTAGTCTGCTATCTCCTAAAACATGCCAGACTCATTTCAAAGACCTATGATCTTAAGCAACACATTGTTAAGCACATTTTAACCATTTTATTTCTACTCTAAATAGTGCACTGATATCACTATCTTATTCTAAAACAAACTAAACACAAGACGTGCTTCCAGGAAATTAAAAAAAAACAAAACACACAAACAAAACAAAACACTCAAAACTCTTTCATGAATAACATGGAGTCTTCTCTTAAGCAAAAGGACAGCTACTCAATTTGAGTAAAATTAGCCCTGGTATAAAGCAACATATGGATTGTGGTCAACAGTCTATAAATTCAAATACAGGCTGCATAATCCCAGGGTGTCCAAATTCCAACAAGCCAGAGAGATAGATAAATTACTCGATCACCTATTGCACATCAGTAACCAAGAATCTCTCTGAAAATAATGGTCTCCTACCTGCACTAATATGGGTCAGTTTAAAATATTATGAGCACCAGAAAACAGTAGTCTCTTCTAGAATTAAGAATACTGTTTGGCAGAGCACTAATTAAAAAAACCAGTTAATTCTGGCCTTTACCATAGTAACAGAAACATTCATGTTAATGTCAGCATGGTCTAAAACTGAAAACATATCCATAGCAAAACTTATTTTTTCCCCTCTAGATAAAGTCTATGTAATATTCATAAAGTTAAATACGGATATTGTTCTTCTCACTGAAGCTGATACAAGAATATATAAAGAAAAAAAAAGAATCAATTCAAAGAATGAGCATTACAAAATCATAACCTATTATCCAAAGATTTCTCCTTTGTTTATTCTGTAAACCACACGTTATTAGAGCCAAATCCCATAGGCCTTGTTTTCATTGAAGTTCCCACTGAGTTCAGAAGCCATATTCCCTAGTTTTTCCTCATCCAGGAAAGACAAATACAATCTTTTCATGACACACAGCAGAACCCTCTTATGTAGCTCATCGTCTCTTTATTATTTCTAGCTGTCATAGAGCAGTGACTTTTGTATGGTTACGATTTTCCCATTGCAAGCACTCACCAAGGAATAGTCAAACTCTGATTAGATATTACAAAACCTTCTCAGAAGGCTTTCTGAACCACAGCCAGCAGGATTCCCTGCAGCATTAAGGCCAGTCTTGCTCCCACTACAGTCTGTGGGACTTTTGCCAAGGATGTAAGTGGCATTATGACTGGTCTCCAACAGCAGATATTACCCATCACACTCAAGACTTGATTAAAGACCTACCCACCCGCAAATATATGATAAATAAAGAGCTTAATTGCATAATTAATTACAGTTTTAAACCACAATTGACAACACCATAGGTTTCAGGTAACCCACATAAACAAAAAGTCATTAAATCAGTATTTGCTTGATATCAGTTTACAGGAAGATTGTGAAGGGATTCAAAAGATACATATTTTCAGGAACCAGAGAACACAACAGGAAGAAATAAAATAAAGTGAAATGAAAAGAATACCACCACAGCCTAGACCTACAGGCAGAAATAATTTCATACTGTGTACACAGGCTTCCAGCAAAGGTTTTCTCAACAATATATGCATGATAGGCAGGGATTTTGAATAGTAAGTGTAGTGCTGCTACTGGACTTTTCTTTTTCCAAGGCACCAGGCAGAGATGTAGCAGTGTACACAAGTGGGGTGTAAAGTCAATGGGATTACATTTTCCTAATTATTTTCTGCTTGAGGTTTACATCACATACACAAAATGAGATCAGCCGGGACTTGCCTCTCTAACAAATCACTCAGACTTAAACATTGCTCAGATAAACAAAAGGGGGGGCAAGGCTGAGAAAAGGCAGAGAAGTGCTTCTTCAGTCACAGTTGCAAGGAACAAAAACCTGGAGGGGGAAAAAAGCTGTTGGACCGCCACCAAATCTCCCCCCACTAGAGACAAGAGCCCATCTGCTGAGCTCTGCAACTTAGCTTTAACTACCATTCAACTCGCGTCTCTGCAGAGATCAATCTACAGAGCTGGCAGATGGACCCCTGCTTCCCTGAGTCGCTGTGTTATTTGTTTAATAAATTTAATTAATATCCATACTGCACTGGATTGCTCCCAGAAAGGGGGCTGCAGCTCTCTCTTTCCCCGATAGCAACATGATGAGTGATTTCCCAGAAAAGACCAGATAACAGTACCCCCAGGCCATTGAAAAATTAAAAGTGCCATGTGCTTACATTACTTCGCATGTATTAATTTTTGCGGTGCACTAATTTGTTCTTGAAGCCTATTTTAACTTTATGAAAGTATGGGATTCTGAAAAAGTCATAATTCATTTTGGTTTATATCAGTTACAAAATTAATTGGAAAGCAAAAAAGCATCAAATCTAATTGGATTTCCAAAAATTTTATCTATTTGCAAGAAAGAAACAAATTGTTAATGAGAGTGTCTCCTCAGGCAATATATATTGTCACAGTTTCTGCCAACAAGTTACAGGCATTTAGGGTTGTGTTGGACATGCTTTACTTTAATGCTTAAGAACACACTTATTTTAACCAATGAAGACATATTCAGCCCACATAAAATAATTTTTGAAAGCATGAAGGATGAAAGATAATAAAACTACTAGTCAATTTTTACAGCAAAAAACATAATGAAACACACGACATTCCAGTAGCAAGAGGAAGCGTAAAATATACACAAGTATTGAGAACAAAAAATGTTCTTTGTCTTCAATATTAGTGTTTTATATTTCCTTCATTTAAAGTTTTTAATTTTTCATTCTAAAAAATGGAATTGAGGCATAATTAAGAAAATTGTTTCAGTCAAGTCTAACTCCTAGAGCTGTGTTAAATTGATACACTTCTCTTTGGGTCCTGTTTCCTTATTAACTCACCTTATGCCTAGAATATTTCAGCCTCATGATTAGCTCAGCCCCAACAGCAGGTGTCCTAGTGGGCAGTATAGGCTTGCCAGTGTTATCTTCAGCATCTAACCTTTCCTAACACCTTTTTCCAGAAGTAGCTGTGGCAGGAAAGGTTAAGCACACCTAAATACTTACCTCTGCCTCTGGGGAGGGGAGGGTGAGAGGTACCCATCCCTCAGGTCAGCCAGCACACCTGCTCCTGGGACCAGCTCTCCAGTTCATTTCATTTGAAGTCAGCCTTATTTATTCAAATAATGAGTTTAAGTATGAGGCCTCTGCTAGGTTAGGTGATTATGAGTGAAGCAGGTTAAGCAACAATAAGACAATTCTGCACACAAATCCAAAGAAGCATTTAACAGCTTTCAGTTAACTACTGCTCTCTCCCCCCTCCTGGTAGTCTATCCCTACACATTAACCTTTTCCACCACTGCTGCCACTTTTATAGTGAATGTCTAACCTTACCTTCTGAAAGCAAAGCAGTCAGAATAGCAGTGACCACGGGCATTCTGTCACCATCAAAGACAGCAGTGATAAAAGTCAGGAAATAAGGGCTGGTACACTTCAGTGGTGTCCAAAAAGCAATTACCTTCTAGCTCCAGAATGAAATCCACTTGTTGAGAGAGGACCCAGGAAGGCAGCCCTGCATGGAGGGGGAAACAAGTGAAAAGACCTACTATAAAACAGCACAAGCCTGTGTACCATGGCTACAAGCTTTGCACTTGCAGCTCCTAGAGAAGTGGAGGCAGGGCCAGACACAGGACACAGAGCCTGGCAGTGTCCCCATCCACACAAACAGGAGTCACAGCACAACAAGAGGTGCTAGAGAATCAGAACTGCTCTATTGATAGCTGGGGAATTCTTTTCCTTCCAGACCTCAAGTATTGGTACACAGACCTCATGAAAGAGTGTTTCAAAGGGGTATTTAGAGCAAAAATAACTTGTACAGGTAAAGAAAGGTTGGCACATGTATCAACAGATTTTTTTGCAGTGCTGGGGCATTTGACTGAGGTCTGAAAGAAATTAAGATTTTCCTCCGCAGGATAACATCTAAACAATCTTCTCTGTCATCTCTAACTTCCTTAAAATTCTACAAAGTCAAATGACAAGCAAACAATGACCGGCTGCCAAATATTTACAAAGTAGTTATTATTCATTAATGGTCTTGTAATCTGCATACAAATATTATGTATTAATTCCTGTGAGCAGGGAAGCTGAGAGACAGCAACTTGCCACAGTCACCTCCTCCCCAAGGTCAGTGGCACAGCCAAGAGCAGAGCCCTCATGCACTCACCCATGTTCTAGAACTCCTCCTTGCCCAGTATCTAGAAAAATCACAGTAAGTAGTTGGAGTCTTAAACATAGTATACATCAAAAATAACATCAGCTTTTTTAACAGGATTTACATTTCAGAGAAACGGAAAGAAGAAAGTACCATGGAACAAGTAATCAACATGGTAGACTCCAATAATTTCACAAGCTTCAAAAAGAGGTACTTTGTGTACACAGCATTGCATCACTCAGAGTAACTGTGCCACTCATATGCAGGGCAGGTTTGACATTCCAAGCAATGGAAATCCTCCCTACATCCACAAAACCGTCACTGCACAGTGTTAGTCAGAATTTCATGCACCTCAGCCACGACTAGTGAGAGCCTATGGAGTGAGGGCACAGTTTGCCCTTTGTACAGAAGACACCAGTGCCTTCTTTGCCAGGAAATGGTGGGAGGCTGCAGCCCCTGTCTATCAAGACAGACATGCAATGGACTCACCATTTCCCATAGGCTGTGAATGCCTCACGACTTGTGACTTGACTTCGAAAAGAAGTTTCCAGCTCCGTTTTTCACTGCCTTGGCAACCTCATTTTCTTCCTATGATTCAGTTTTGTTTGCCAAAGGGAGGCTGGTCATTTGTTGTCTCATCATACTGAGCTGCCTTGATATGATTAACTTCTTTTTTTTTAAGCCTCATTTCTCGCTCCATAACATTTTTTGTAAATTGTTATTTATCATCCTTTAAAGCTGGAATAAGAAGAATAACTTAAATATTTGACTTTAAAAAAATAAAATGAAAATAAGTTTTAAAACACTACAAGGAAGAAGGGGAAGAAGAAAACTTGTTATTTGATGGAAAATTCTAATTGTTACCATATGATTTTGCTTTTAGGGAGCAGGAGGGCTAGAATTTTTGTGGAAAGGGGTTTACATTGTTTGGTTTTGTCAACTTGTGCCTCAAAATTGTCAACAACATCAGCACTAAGGATTTACTTGTAAAAAAAAAGTCCGAAGTTTCAGACATCAACTGCAGATGTCTGGAAAGGAAATGAGTTTTAATGCAACATAAAGATCAATATCCTTTAAATGAGAATCATGCAGATATATTCAAACCAAATGGACTCCTTGAACAAAAATCTGTCCACTTTCACAACAGTACTAATTTTCACTGGGGGCTCTTTCACAACCTACCACATACTCATAATAGTATATGAGTTAATCAGACTACATCTACCTAAATTTATTTTCATGTTCTCAATGATATGTTATTAATTGAAAGACTAATTCATCTGACAGCCATTAAAGACACACAATAACATTATTCATATTCCCCTGTGAAATTATATGCATGTAAAATATTGAAGCAAGCACAGAAAAGCAGTCACCTATATAACAGATATACTTTAAAACCACATAAGCTGTTTATAAGACATTAAAACAAACCTCTGTAACAGATTTACACGTGACCTTATTTTTTTTTCCCCCCAACATAAATTCAATGTGCTTTTACATTCAGGAGTGCATAGCCCTTTCCAAATCGTTTTCCTTTGCAAATCTCAAAACACTAAAATGACAGGAAAAGTAGGTATACTCTTAAAAAAAATAGACCAAATGCTGTAAAGTTAACGAAAATATAGCTAATGTGAATATTCCATATAAAGTAAGCATGCAAGCCTAAAGTCTACCATATAACCTAGATTAACATGCACTTCATTTTTCCTGTGAGTATGGAAAATTTGTCTTACGTGAGCTATTCAGAATAACAAGGAGGCATTGGCCTCTTCAGTTGTAAAAAAGTTCTTTTTAAAAGTAAATTAATAACAGTCGTAACCTCCCTTGTATCTTTTTCCAAATCAATCCCAAGATGAATTGATAATGCAGCTTCCAGAACAATGAGAAAAGTCCTTCTTTTTCAATATGATGTTGTGGGGTTTATGTTTTGTTGCTTAGTTGGGGTTTTTGTGGGTACGTGTTTGTTGGCTTTTCAAGTATTTTTCTTTATTTTTACAATTTTCAAGTCAACAGAGGATTTCAAATTAACTGCAATGTCATTCATCTGTTACTAAACCCTTATCCAATTTTAATTATAAATTTCAGTTGAGCAATGAAATACTATCACTGCTTATCAGTTTACTGTATTACTACATATTAAAACCCTTCCCACAACATAATATCCCACGTCTGATTCCCTGAACATAATCAATAAGAAAGATCCTAAGAGGAGCAATTGCAAAGTCTTCAGAGGTCACTGTGCACTTAAACAAAGGCAAAAAACTGTGTGTTGGATTAGGGAGAAAATATGCAGCACTTCAGAATGTAACCCAGCACTCCTTTCCTTTCATTTTATTTTTGAGCAGATCACCTGGGAAGTGTGTTGGAGCTGCCTCACCTCAATCAACTGATGCTGCCAACTGCTAGAGGAAGATAGGATGCTATCATTACCATCTCCAAGTACATCTTTTCTTTGGTTGTCATTTTGGAGAACATTGCTAAACCGAGGAATATTTTCCACAGGCTCACTTAACACTGGTATTTAAGGTAAATCACCAATTCAAACAAAATAGCTGATGGAAGAATTTGCCACAGAAAGGAAGTTCTGTCTATCCTTCAGGCAGGGAGGTACCACCAACATGAAAGGTTAGTAAAATATGAGTTCAAGAGAGCAACTGGAGCTTCAAGCTGATCTCTGATCACATTATGAGAGAACCATTTTCTTTATATAAAGAAGAAAAATAAGAGACCTTCTAATATCCAGACACTACAATTACAATATGATAACTGACAAATGTAATGGGTATGTTTTGAGAAATATAAATTGACTTATTTTAAATATCAGCTACAAATTCTTAGGTGTATCTTCCAGTGTCAAATGGACTTTTCAGAGATCAGAAATAACAGAAAAATGGATAAAATTCCTTTATGGGGAGTTCCAGAGTCCAGCTGCTTAATTCTACCCAAATCAAATGAAAACTAGCTAAAACTAAAAGCCTTGAAAGGCTGGAGGACCTCTGAGGACATGTTCAAGCAATAAGGCATCTAAGGATGACTAGGCACTCTCTCACTTGGAGATCAGCTAAGCAGCAGTGGACACTTAATTACATATTCAGAAGGGAACATAACATTACCCCTACTGCCTCAGCCACATTACAAGTGTGAGGAAAGAAGTCAGTAAGAGCAATATTACTTTTCCCAGATGTTGTTGACTCTGGTTGTTGTTGGACTTCAATTTACTTCAGGTTAGACTTACCAACACAGAGGGGAAAGAAAAGGTAGAAAAGAGAAGAAAATCAATGCCATGTTCCAAAAGCTCCACACAGAGGCCAGAACTAGAAGTGGATAACCTGGAGCATCTGCAATAGTCATTGACAGATAATTTCTAGAATAGATAATGAGGCAAACTTTTCCAGCGGCCCAGCGAGTGGGCATCACACCACCTGAGAGATGAATCATCATTTGCAGAACTCAAGTGTACTTAATAAGGACAAGCTCATCCTAATAATGGAATCTGACAGGCTGACATTCCCTATTACTGACTTTTGAGGTCACTCAGTGACATTTTACACAACTGAGTTTTCTCTTCCATAGTCTACCCATATATTGAGTGCTAAACCCCCTACCACAAACTGACTTCTCCTACTATGTACCTGAATTGTACTAATGGTACTAAGTGATCAAAAACTATAGAAGCAACTTCAGAAGGCTGGTGTTGTGAGAAAAAATTTTGTGTGAAAGCATCCTAGTTTACCATTTTCATGAAGACAAGGTAGTACCATAAAGTGCCCAGTTAGGATGCAAGATTTCCTAATTCTGTTGTGTCACACAATCAGAAAAAAAGATACATTAATGATAGACAAATACAATTCTCTAGCATTGTTTTCACTAATCCATCCATCTGCAGATTATTCAAGCATTCCAGATGACCTTAAATCAAACATATAAACCATGAAAAAGTTGTCATGATGACAAGCAAAACAATTTTGGACTTGAACATGACATCTGAATCTAACTTCAACAGTAGTTCAACTCAAACACTTGGAAGTTGAGCCTAAATGTATTGAAGTATCTAAAAGAAGTTTAAAATTTTTGAGGTATAACTGCCTGCAGCTATCTGTAACATGCCACTGATTTTGAACGAAAAAGTAAACATATTTCAGCAAGTCAGTCATGCAATGGAAGGGAAGAAACATCCTTCATATGTGCATGGGATGTGTATTATGCATGTGGAAGAAAATATAAACAGAAGGTCTAAAAGGCCACCAGAGTGAAAACTTGTTTTAGAAGTTCTGTTGAGTACCTTATCCCACAGTGCATGGTATGAGTTAACACTATTCAAAAAATCCAAAGCTAATCAATAGGAAATCCGGCCTGGAGCATTTCAGATTCCTACTGATCTTGCATAATTCTAGAAGTCAATGAGAAGCCATGATATTCCACACATGCTCAAGAACTCAAAGAGCAACATCACAAACCCACATATACATATTCTGTTAACTACAAAAAAAAAAATCAGTAATTTTGTGTCAATAAAACCATGGTAATTATCAGTTTATTACAAACTTTTTTATATGTCAAGATTTCTTAGTTAACAATTCATTCTTACAAGGACTCCATCAGGTATTTAAGACTACAGCTCAAACAGAAGAAATACTGCAGAAGTAGCAGAACTGTCAATTAATTCCTAAGTTGCCAATCATGTAGTTATTACAGACTGCAAATCAATATGCTTCAACTTAGACTCTGCTGTAGTAACATGTGTTCAACTCTTCATTCAGCCAATCTCTTTCTTCCTACTTATTTCTTATTAACAGCAAAACCTTGTCAAGACTGAGGTCAAGACTGAGGGAATAGTGGCTCTTTTTACCATTCAGAAAAATCCATCTGCTCAGAAGGAATTGAGACAGCTACAGTATTTTGTGTAAACCTTCAAAATACCAACGCATGACAGTATTCAGTCACATGATGAACTGAAGTTAATATGTTCTAAAGAAGGAAGACACTACCAAGCTCTACAGCAAATCCCTGCCCTTCTGATCTGAGTTTTTCTTTTGAACAGCGTCATTTTATGATGTCATGAAGACTAAAGGCTTGATAGATTCCACAGCTTTCCTGTGGGGTTTCTGGCCAAACAGCAACTTGAAACTCAATCTAACACAAATGTTGTTGTTTTAAAAACAAAATAATATGGGGAATGAAAGCCAAAACCATTAGAAAAGAGAATAAACCTTTCTGCAACAAAGAAAATAGCAACAGTCTTGTATTATTTATAAGTGACACAGCATTAGGTAAACTGTTTCACACTGCTCAAAATTAATTTCACGCTGAATAACCTGATTAAATGTTTCACGTCAAAAACTAATCTTTGCAAAAGACACTATCTGATCTAAACCACTTTACTCAAACTTGCAATACAAAAAAAATTATTATTCCATGAGACATAAGTTTTTCAATTTAAAATATTTACATGTCATCACTGGGTGACCATTAAGTATTTTATTTAGCAAGAACAAAGTAGTTAGAGAATTTCTAAACATTGGATGATAACTAAATGGTGGATTCCATTCATTTGAACAGAGTGACTGGGTCAGATGAGCAAAAAAATCACTCTTAACTTTCAGGTGTTACTGGTTGGTACTCACACAATACTCTGTATACCATCATCCCAACTCCAATTCTAACCACTTATTTCAGAGAAACAAGCTGCAGCTTTATGGAAAAAAGCTGTACAAATTTTGTGTATATTTGATAATATACTAGTATCATCAGTCAATAGCTCCCTAAACTTGGATTACAACAAACAGAATTGGAAAAAAATAACACTATCCTTCATAAATTCAGACTAATTTTGTACAATTTGATGTTTTCCAAAGACTAAGCTTTTTATTTGTGGAAGTGACATTAACAATGGAGTACATTNCACAAGATAAAAGTCTCTGGTTTACTAAACTTCCTTAGAAAACAGTATTTTTAAATCAAAGCTTGGCTAGCAGTCTCACATAACTTTGTTTCCAAGCATATAAGATTTTCACTTTTAAAAGAAATGGTTTAACCAGGTGACCCTTGCTTTAACAAGGCTTTGCCACATTATAAACACTGAGTGTATGACAAATGCTCTAGAATCTGCACAAGTCACTTACTGGGAGAACTTAAGATATTAATTATAAATATCTATTAGCTTAAGTGAAGGAAAGCCTTTCTTCTTGTCATTTACTTTCACCTTTACACTTAGTAGGGCGCATTTAAGAGACTTATCCTTAAGAAGTGGGAATCCCAAATATGCCCAGGACCCTGGTATCATCAAACCAAGAGGATGTGAGGTTCAAAGAAGTAGAAACCTTCTAAACACTGCAAAACTCACTCAGTTTGCCAGGTTTCAAGTGCAATTTGAGACCAAATCAGCTTCTGCAGATTGTCTGCTGATAAATTACCACCTCTCTGAATAGCAAAGACTGCTGGCTTGTGAAGTTTATTTTTAACCGATAGTTAACTTTAACTTGCAGTTATATTTTAATTTATAGTTATTTAAAATTTAATTACTATCATGTCACTCAAAGCTTTGTACAGGCTTTCTTCTTTAATGGTAGACATAAATCAGTAAAATAAATTAAGTGCCACTGATGTTACATAGTTATACAGCAAATTAATGAAATCATTCAGGAGTATACAGGTAATATAGGCATAAATAATACTGAATCCAACAAGTGGGGCAAATGCACTATCAAACCTGTCATGCAGCCAGGGGGTACACCATGAACGACAGCTATCTGCTTATTTTAAGTAGCAGCATACACACAAACCTCAGTTACTAACACACATCTTAGCAACTCTGCTGCTCTTGCTGTGGCAGTTCTTTCCTAGTTTCTCAGGCAGTTCTTCTGACAGCTTGTGAGGCTTGTTCCACGTTATCTCTTTTTGTGGCCTATTTCAGTAAATTAAAAATCACCTTCTTTGTACTTCTTGGGCAGGTGCAGATCTCATGCAGTCATGAGGATAACCTTACTTCGAGGCTGTGTTTAGGAAAGAGCACATTACTGTCCAAGGCCTTCAGAAGGGCTTTTTCTGTAGTTTACTCCCCTCTGTGGCTGCCATTCACAGCCCAAGTCTGTGTAAAATAATTTTCTTTATAGGCATTCATCTATCTCCACAATGCTACTATTTAAATGCTGAAGTAGCCAAGCTGTATCTTAATTGAGAAGTCTCAAGGTAACCCTGAAAGCCACAGCCTACCAAGATTGGGATCCTGTAAGCAAAATCCTTTCCTCCAAGTCTCCACTGATCTGTTTCACAAGCCATGTGAAAATATACTGAATTTCAAGAGGAATAAATTTCTGGAGGTACTGGTTTCTGAATAAAACGTAATGCAGCTGTTCTGTCCTCCTCTTGTGGCCAAAGGTCTCTTTTCTGAAGACTGGGATTATTAACCCTGGTGTCCTAACCAAGTCCTGAAATGGATATTGCAGCTAATTCCTGACTATGTAAATAGCCTATCCATTTTCAGTTTGATGGACTATTTTTTTTCCCTTCCTAAAAATGTTATGTAGTCCTACTGCTCTCTGTTAAACAGCTTCTGAGTTTCACTGCTGAGGTGCTACATGTCAGGGGTGGATGAAGTGATCCTTTTATATCAATTAGCAATTACCGTAAAGTGCTTTGGGGTGAAATGCCACAAAGGATTAGAACTTCAAGGGAAGAATAAGCAGCAGGAGCACATGAAGTCATAAATGGCATAGATCCTATTTTATGCAAATTGCCCTAGTAATAAAGAATGAGCAAAAGGTCAGATAAATACAGAAAATGACATATAAGCAGAGTAGTCTCTAAATAGAATATTTTTTCTAGCTTTCTCAAGTACTATTGCGTCTCTAGGCCAATAGCTCCCTCATCTGAGCATCTGTAATATTCAGTAGCACAATATTCTTCAGTTCTACCACCCTGTGAGTTCATTTCATTCCAAACTAACATGGTGTAAGCTTGTAAAATTCATCACAGGAGAATGAAAATCTTCATTAAATCTAGTAGCAAAAGAAAACCAAAACCAAATAAACATTTTTTTCTCTTCCCAAGAGATGCACTCATGCTCCCCACACACATCTAGTCCCAGGAAGATCACTGTTCCTGGAACAGCTTTACATAGGATTAATGAATCTAGACAGTGTAAAGACAAAATCTAAATGACATAAAGCTGAAACACATCAATAAAGTAACATAATAATATGTATTTGAACAGCCTTGAAATTTGAGATATATTACAGTTTCTATAGGAAAATCATATCCCATTTCTGCATTTTCATACTATAACAAACAATCTTGCATTGGCTTAGAAAGACAAATTGCAGTGCTTTCTCTAAAACATGTAAAAGGAAAACTAAGAAAATTAATCACTGATTATTAAATTTCTTCTACTATAATACATCTGATCAACATTTCATTAAATAGCAGCAAAAAAGCTGAAATGAAAAAACTTTTGCTGTTCATATCTGGAATTTAAAAGCCATAGAAATTAAGAATCATCTGACTAAAACTTGACTAAGGTAAGCAGAAACAAAATCTATCTAGCATGGACACACCAAGTAATATTCAATTCTAAATTCTTATTTTAGTAACACATTCAGTATTCTAAATAAAAGTAATATCATATATATATTTAAAAATATGACTTATCTTTATGAGCAGCAGCAGTAGTTCATGTACTATCTTTTTCAGTTTGTCTTTACCCTGATGAAACTTCTCATATAACACCAAAATATTACATATGAAAAACAAATTATACATAGTGCTTAGGGGAACATTTAAAAGTATTCCCCAAGCATGCAAAAAATACTTCATTATTAGCATGAAAAAGACTTTAATTATATTTAATTCTTAACTAACACATTCTGATATGCAATCAGTAAACAAAATACCTACAAAATATCCCCAAATCTGTAAAATAAACTAATTTTCTTTCCATTTCTATGCAAAAAATGACCCAGTACCATTAGCATGAATTTCAGGCAGAGCACATATACAATTTCTACATCATTAACTCGAATTCCTATGTTTCCAAATGCCTTATAGTTCTGCTGGGTAAGCATTAGTTCATTCATGGTGTTAAAAATGCTACCTTTTATACATCAGATATTTTACTTGTTCAGTTATTTAATGCACAGCTACTGCAGCTGAAAGAAAAAAGACAACTAGCATACAAAAAAATCTTAAAATTGTTTCTCCTGTGGATTCAATTTTACTCATTTTAAACATGGAGGTTAAAATTGATACCTAAAAAAGGAATAATCTACCCTTTTTCATCATTTTTTATCTATGCTGTGTGCTATTTAATTCAACATAACTATGCAATTGCAACAGTCTTGCACATGTCCTGTATGCACATGAAACAGGTAAGAATGAAAAGGCAGAAAGGGGGGAAAAAAAAAAGACATAAATGAGAAACAGCAATTTCTTGCTAAAGCAGAGAACTACAAGTCAGCAGATAAACATTTCCCAATCCTGTCAGAGACTGAGGATATTACCACAGATTAGAAACAAGTATTTCTATGAGTTTTCTTACCTGTAAAGTAGGTAATACTTCTCCCTGGCCTCGAAGATGTTACAATGCTTCATTTATTAATATTTATAAAGCTTTCCTGTGTGCACATACCTGTGTACATGGGGCAGCCATTGAATCTGAAACAGCTTTCTACAGGCAGCATTTCTCATTTAAAAGCAAAAGAATCTTGAGTGCAACTTTCAAACGCAGACCAATTACTTTTTACTCGGTGGTTGACACTGACTTGAGCTGAAACTTGTTGAATGCCAAGAAATGTTACTTGAAAGCATTTATGCTAAATTGGAGTGTGGTGTGAAACACCATTCCCTGCCACCAGCACTGCTGCCCAGCTCCTCTCTTCTGCAGATCTACTCAAAACAATAGGCTTCTCTCTCTTTCCTGGGAGAGAAGCCCAGGGAAGCCCTTCTGAATGTCCTGTGCCCTTCTGAATGGCCTGTGCATAGGTTCAATCACTGTGTCCTCTTTCACCATTTATTCTAAAAGTCTGAAAAGTTCATGCATTTTACGTGGCCTCCAACAAAACAAACAAGACAAACCTCAGAATGAGTCACTTACTAAGAAGCAAGATGCATCAATTGAAAGAAAATTGCATTCAAAAGAAGTTTATAGTGTCTCCTGCATTCTCTACTCAATTACAACTGAATTGAAAAAAAAGAAATTAGACATGTTTTGACACAAAGCTCACACATACACAGGAGGGTTTAATAGATCATCAGCATCAGATAACTTCACCCTCACCTCCCTCTATGGATCCATGTGAAATTACTAGGAGTATTTCAGTTTATTAATCTTAGATTATATGTGAACAAGTAATTTACATTATTAAGGTATGAAGCCTTCAAACACACTTTTGAGTAAAAAAAAAGCTTATTTAGCTAAAGTTGCTTTTGCACACAGTTCAAATTCTGCTTTTGATTAAATGTGAAACTACTGTAATACAAGAAAGCAAATGCTATCTAAAGTATCAGGGCATTTTATGAAAAAATACTGATTTATGATGAAGTTTCTGTTAATTTCTGCAATTCTTAATAGCCAAACCAACCTTTCAGTTGCATATTTTCCAACAAGTCTTAGGAAGCTGCAGTGGATACTAACAAAACACCAGTAACAACCTGGATTCTTGCTGGTTCCTTAACTGGATTATTAAGAGTAATACACATGGTAACGATGCAAAGAAATACTTCTACAGGAAACAAACTAAGAAATTAAAAAAAAATCGTCAAGGTACCATTGTGCAGGAAAAGGATACAAAAACAAGGCAATTTTATTCACAGGAATTTTTCTGCATTATCTGAAGAGCAAAGAGACTAAGTTTTCACATCACAGTTTATTCGACCTTTTGAATACCAAAATACATCACATACCACATAGTTGCTATGGTAATTCTACATTCACAACGAACAAAATAAGTGAACAAGCAGCACAGCCTGTGTGTTAAGCAAACAGCACACCTGTAGACTTGATAATTGGGGTTAGCATAACACATCAGGAAAGCAAAAACAGAGCTTGGCATTTCTCAAGTCCTCACAGATACAGGTGCTCTTACCTCTACTCCCAGACCCTCTTGTAATGCACCCCCTCAATCCCTGGAAATCATTCCTAATAACCTTTCACAGGTGTGATCCCACTAGATGCAGCATTTTGCAGAATTAACTCAAGCAACGCACTGAGATTTGTCTCCCCAGATTAAACCTTGTCCTTCTATTATGCCACTGCATCCCACCTCCTGCTCTATCAAATGCAGGCTAAAACCTGGTTTATGGTATTGCCAGATTGCCTTTGTTACTTGCTGTACAGCCCCCTGCCCAAAAGCCCTGCCATGCTGGAATACAGTGCCCAGCTCCTGCCTTTATACCAAATATCAGTCCATTGCATCACAACTGCACCTCAGGCTGGGCAACTGAGATTGCTTAACACTTGTGGGTGTAATGCTACTGGTGTCCAGTATTCTTCACACAAGCTCCTGATAAAGAATAATCAGATAGGCGTGCCATGGAAAGAAATCCATCCTAAAAACTTTGAAAGCTGCTATGCTGCAACTAGCAAACTCCTTTTCAGGAGTGTTCTGCTCAGGAGTGTTCTGCCTTGTATACCCAGAGTTCAATATCTAAACTGATGTCTCCTAAGAAATATCCCTGTTCATGGGCAGAGACACCAATTTCATGCCATTTCTCAGGTTATTATGGCTTGGTGTAGATTTCATAGGCAACAGGGTCTTGGCACAGCAGTTGCCCACTTGTGTGCTTAGGAATCAATACATTTGGTTCAGGTACCAGCTGCACCAGCAAACCCTCCACTGCCAACTGAGCAGGAAACTGCAGCAGCACTGACAAGGCACAAGCACAGCCACAGTCCAACACCCCAATCACATCACATCAACAATCATCCAGGGAAGAACCACGGCATGGTGTAGGCTGCTGAGGCTAGCAAGATGACAAAGTGGAGTAGCTGGAGAAGGAAGTTCACAAAGAAGTTGGAATTGCAAAAAAAAGGTGGAACTGGAAAGGCGCTAGGACTGGGAAAAGCAGTCATGGAACAGGAGACAAAGGCAGGGCCAGCATCTTCTTTTTCATGAGCTTAGAGTCTTGTGGTAGTTTAATCTCAGACAGCAACCAAACCCCACAGAGTCACTCACTCACTCCCTCCTTGGTGGGATGGGGAGAAGTTCAGAAGAGTAAATGAGAAAACTCGTGGGTTGAGATTAAGATATTTTAATAGGGAAAGCAAAAACCACACATACTTCTTCAACCATGGCTTCAGGTCTGCAAGGATCACATAGGCTTTGATTGAACTCTGCTTTTCACTAGTCCTGACTGGAAAAGTGAGCTGGGTCACCCCTTAGGGCATCACAGAGGGCAAAACTCCAGAACACAGGGATTCTACTCTGCTTTCATAAGGAAAAACACTAGTGGTTTAACACCAGCATGAAGAACAGCAGAGCTAAGAAGAAACATCTCTCTGAAAACACCATTTCTTCAGTTATTCTCAGTTCACTGTTTTTTCCTTCTACAGATGTGAAAAAGATTTTAAAAGTTATTGGGAAATTAGTTGGTATAATACATTGATTTATAGTAGAGTTTTCTTCCTTCGACTGGGACACAACAGCTGTATTTAATTCTCAATTATTAGAAATTTAGGACAAAACAGTCCCTATTCATGCAGTCAGAGTTGCACACACTTCAACCACATTAACAATGCCTGGGAAAGAATCACATTTGTGTATCTTCAAAGCAGTTCAGACACATGAGAATAGGAGAGAAAGAAACCTTTCAGTCTAACCTATCTCCCACAGATGGCTTTTAATTGGAACACTTTAAAATTGCAACAAACTTACCTTAAACAATCTGCTTGCATATAGAAATAACACCACACAAATGCACACATGACAGTCCTATAGACGTATTTTTTTTAAACAGAAGTTTGAACTCAAAAGCTATTTATTCCTCTAAATATTTTCCCTCAGGATCCCTGTTTTTCAGCTATTTCAGCTTTTTTCTTTTCCTCTATCCTAGACTGGTAAAGTCAGAAGGCAGGATAACAATAAAACATTAAAGATTCACTAGGAACACTTTATACTTTCTTTTCAAAATCCACCCTTATTTAAAAAAAAAATACCAAAAACAAACCCAAAACAAAACCCACCCAAACCAAACCAGCACCCCAGTCTAGCTGAGGCAGGAGACAAGCAGGAGCTTAGTCTGCTTTGCCACTGTGGGCACCTGAAGGCATGGGAAGGTACAGGCAGCACTGGTCCTAATCAGCACCAGCCTACGAAATGACTGCTCTGCCTGAGGGATCCAAAATGATTTCTTTTAAAGACAGTCAAACTACATCTGTGTGGCACTAAGCACAGCCCCAGTCAAGATGACCTGGTTTCCTTCTCAGTTTGCTCGATCACTGTGTGACATTCAGGCAATGCCTGTCAGACATTCAGCTCCTCTCTCAACCTGCCAAGACCTTTTTCCATCCACTCGTAATTTGGGGGATGTCCACTACCTGCTGCATAGACTTTCTCATGTTTGTAGCTTATATTTTGCATCTCATAATTGAAGAATATTAGTATTATTAATAATTTTTAATAATTATTATCCCTCATCCATCTTTCCCAATATATTACTTCAGATTTTAAAGTCAAGAATACTCAGAAATGGCAATTCTTAATTTTTAAAGATTAAGACAAGAACAACCCACACCAGTGTGTTGCTGTTTGGTTTTTTGGTTTGGGGTTTTTTAAGGGGTGTTTGTTTGGGGAAGGAGAGTTTTGGTTGGTTTTTCAGGTTTTTAAAATTTAAATTCTTGGACGTACATATCTAAGTTTCGACCACCTTGGAGACAAACAGGGGAAAGGAAAACAGACAAAGAGAGCCCCTGCTTAGATCTGGAACTAGGTATTACAGAGCATTAAATCTTTGTCCTTTTACTGGTTAGCCACAATGAAAAAAGTAAAATGTTTATTTATATAGCAAATATTAAAAATAAGACAAAACACTATGTGAGAAAAATAATGGTAATTTCAGAGAAAACAAGATAACAATTCAGAAGGTTGGGGAATTAGAGAGTGGGCTGAATCAGGAACACAAGGAACGGAATTATCTCTCAGAAAATGGGAAAAATTAATGGGAGCCAGGGGTGGAAAAACATGACCAGTAACATTCTCTTTAAATTATCTATAATATACATAAGGGGGAACTGAAATCTCCCACAGCAATACTCATGTAGGCTGCAAAAGTGTGTGCAGGACCTTGTCCATTACCTGCTATGACTGTTGAAATGTTGCTACATTTATGCAGCTTTAGTTTGATAATGGGTAAAGCAATTCTACCACATACTGTGTATTAATTGCTCCCAAGAGACAACCCTCTCCTCCATTTATATAATAGATTTCCCATTCTTCCACAATGTTATCAAGCAAAATGTTACTTGTTCCAAANTGAGCTTAGAATGTTGTGGTAGTTTAATCTCAGACAGCAACCAAACCCCACAGAGTCACTCACTCACTCCCTCCTTGGTGGGATGGGGAGAAGTTCAGAAGAGTAAATGAGAAAACTCGTGGGTTGAGATTAAGATATTTTAATAGGGAAAGCAAAAACCACACATACTTCTTCAACCATGGCTTCAGGTCTGCAAGGATCTTTGCTTGAACTCTGTTTTTCACTAGTCCTGACTGGGAAAGTGAGCTGGGTCACCCCTTAGGGCATCACAGAGGGAAAAACTCCAGAACACAGGGATTCTACTCTGCTTTCATAAGGAAAAACACTAGTGGTTTAACACCAGCATGAAGAACAGCAGAGCTAAGAAGAAACATCTCTCTGAAAACACCATTTCTTCAGTTATTCTCAGTTCACTGTTTTTTCCTTCTACAGATGTGAAAAAGATTTTAAAAGTTATTGGGAAATTAGTTGGTATAATACATTGATTTATAGTAGATTTTTCTTCCTTTGACTGGGACACAATAGCTGTATTTAATTCTCAATTATCAGAAATTTAGGACAAAACAGTCCCTATTCATGCAGTCAGAGTTGCACACACTTCAACCACATTGACAATGCCTGGGAAAGGATCACATTTTTGTATCTTCAAAGCAGTTCAGAGACACAAGAATAGGAGAGAAAGGTTAGACTGAAAGGTTTCTATCTCCCACAGATGGCTTTTAATTGGAACACTTTAAAATTGCAACAAACTTACCTTAAACAATCTGCTTGCATATAGAAATAACACCACACAAATGCACACATGACAGTCCTATAGACGTATTTTTTTTAAACAGAAGTTTGAACTCAAAAGCTATTTATTCCTCTAAATATTTTCCCTCAGGATCCCTGTTTTTCAGCTATTTCAGCTTTTTTCTTTTCCTCTATCCTAGACTGGTAAAGTCAGAAGGCAGGATAACAATAAAACATTAAAGATTCACTAGGAACACTTCATACTTTTTTTTCAAAATCCACCCTTATTTAAAAAAAAAATACCAAAAACAAACCCAAAACAAAACCCACCCAAACCAAACCAGCACCCCAGTCTAGCTGAGGCAGGAGACAAGCAGGAGCTTAGTCTGAATAATTACTGTGGGCACCTGAAGGCATGGGAAGGTACAGGCAGCACTGGTCCTAATCAGCACCAGCCTACGAAATGACTGCTCTGCCTGAGGGATCCAAAATGATTTCTTTTAAAGACAGTCAAACTACATCTGTGTGGCACTAAGCACAGCCCCAGTCAAGATGACCTGGTTTCCTTCTCAGTTTGCTCGATCACTGTGTGACATTCAGGCAATGCCTGTCAGACATTCAGCTCCTCTCTCAACCTGCCAAGACCTTTTTCTATCCACTCGTAATTTGGGGGATGTCCACTACCTGCTGCATAGACTTTCTCATGTTTGTAGCTTATATTTTGCATCTCATAATTGAAGAATATTAGTATTATTAATAATTTTTAATAATTATTATCCCTCATCCATCTTTCCCAATATATTACTTCAGATTTTAAAGTCAAGAATACTCAGAAATGGCAATTCTTAATTTTTAAAGATTAAGACAAGAACAACCCACACCAGTTCGTTGCTGTTTGGTTTTTTGGTTTGGGGTTTTTTAAGGGGTGTTTGTTTGGGGAAGGATAGTTTTGGTTGGTTTTTCAGGTTTTTAAAATTTAAATTCTTGGATGTACATATCTAAGTTTTGACCACCTTGGAGACAAACAGGGGAAAGGAAAACAGACAGAGAGAGCCCCTGCTTAGATCTGGAACTAGGTAGTACAGAGCATTAAATCTTTCTTTGTCCTTTTACTGGTTAATCACAATGAAAAAAGTAAAATGTTTATTTATATAGCAAATATTAAAAATAAGACAAAACACTATGTGAGAAAAATAATGGTAATTTCAGAGAAAACAAGATAACAATTCAGAAGGTTGGGGAATTAGAGAGTGGGCTGAATCAGGAACACAAGGAATGGAATTATCTCTCAGAAAATGGGAAAAATTAATGGGAGCCAGGGGTGGAAAAACATGACCAGTAACATTCTCTTTAAATTATCTATAATATACATAAGGGGGAACTGAAATCTCCCACAGCAATACTCATGTAGGCTGCAAAAGTGTGTGCAGGACCTTGTCCATTACCTGCTATGACTGTTGAAATGTTGCTACATTTATGCAGCTTTAGTTTGATAATGGGTAAAGCAATTCTACCACATACTGTGTATTAATTGCTCCCAAGAGACAACCCTCTCCTCCATTTATATAATAGATTTCCCATTCTTCCACAATGTTATCAAGCAAAATGTTACTTGTTCCAAAATCTTCCACTTCACAAATCAATCAAACCAAAAACTGAGGCTGTCAGTTTAGTGGTTATGGACCTGTTATCACCATTCACAGCTAAAAATTTGCTTTACAGGGTAATTTAGGTTGAAAGGGATCTCAGTAAGATGTCCAGTCCTCTGCTCAAAGTGGTGCTAATTTCAACATTAATGAGGTTAATCGTGGTCTTGTGCAGCCTGGTTTTGAGTCTAAGCACAGAAATTTTATACATCCTTATGTTCCAGTGAAAAATCTTCGGTATTTCAGGAATTTTATGCTGAGAAAGTAATTTCTAACATTTTTTTAAGATCCTTCAGAATTCAATAAAACCCTATGCAGTAAAAATAAAAGAATTTTATACAAGTATTCCATTAGTTTGACTAAAAATGTCAGGGTTTGTTTTTTTAATATATATGTATATCTATACACATATTCACAGAGCAGTAATATTAAATTTATGAATATAATATATATATTGGTGGCTATTAGAGTTATTATGCCAACCTGTTTTCAAATGATTAAAATTAATCACATTAAGGAATTTTCAAGTAATATAATGACACATTGTAAAAAACATCATTGTTTGATCCAAGAATCAAGTGAAAGGGAGTACTAACATCTGAAATTTCCTCTTCATTTCGTTTTCTGAAATTTATTTTGTTTCATTACAGTGGAGAAGTTATTAAGTCTGAATCACAAATATTTAGAATTTTATACATTAAAAATTCAATCATAAAGCTCCACCAAGTGGAAATTCTTAAAACTACACAAAGCAAATTCATGAACAAAAATTCACATTATAATTATAATCAATACTCACAAATCTAACTATATATAATGAATAACAAGGCTGGCTATCCATACCTCTAACTCTATAACACTAATCAAGTTATTGACTGGGGAGGGAAGAAAATAATTTTAATATCATTAAGATACTTAGTTTTCCCTCTAGTTAGATCTGGTCCTTTGAAAACATTCATTTTGATATAATAAAATGATCTCGACACAGATTTTCTGCTTTTATAAAGTCACCTTCCCGACTTGCTGAAATTGGTTTGGGCAACCTTAAGTTCCCCTTCTTAATATGCAGCTTTGGTTATTTACAAAAATTAACAGGCATTGCCATTTTAGGTAGCATAAAATTCTCCAACAAATGTAGTTTGTTAAATGTTTGCTCTTTCTCACTATTGAAATATTCATCATCTGTGTAATTTTAACAACCTGATAAAAACTGTTAAAAGCATAGTTGTGCTGCCCAGCAGGTAGTGCCATTTTTAATGAAACCATAACTGTCATAAATAAATAATAAGCTCATGAAGTATTCAGGATGTACCTCAACTTCCATAAGAAAATTCATTTTGGTGTGGGACTGTAAAACATGCCACAACTATTTTCATCCAGTAAAGGAAGTAGCAGAATGAGCAAAAGTTTGTTCTCGGAATGTTTGAACTTGACTGCAAAGCACAGAATAAGTAATTTTCACATGCAGAATTCAGAGGAATCTAAAGACACTTGGTACATTTGATAACACAATGCCTCTCACAGTACAACAGAAGAAGTAATTATTACCTCAATTTTGAAGTGACTCTTTCCCTTCTGTACAGATGCACCATCCCGACATGTCTGTGAGGACATTTAATACATGCCAGGAAGCTGTTCTTCCCATGTGATGTGGGACACTGCCTGCATTCAGAGACCATCACAGAAAGTTATCAGCATGGTAACTCCATCATACTTCACACAGCAGAGAATCCAAGACCCACAGCCCAGTTTGTGAAGACCAAACACCATCAACCTGGAGTGTGTCTATAGTATATTTAGTTCAGATCACATGAGGGCTTTTGAAGAGAATTGCAGCCAGCACTCTCACATACTCTGCTTGGATCTGCAACATGGAGGAGCCTTGGAACATATCAATGGGATTTCTTGTAGATGAAACCAAACCTGAAGCTGTGCTCCAAATTCCAGCAGACATCTAGTCTGCAGGACAAGACAGGGCTAGTTCAAAATACCTAAATCCATGTCTGGTCACCAGGTCCATAGCACCAACTGCTGTAACCCATAGATCCATTTTACAGATGTGGTTATACCACACCACCACATTTGCTAACACAGGCACAGCTTTGGTTGTCTCAATCCTGCAGCTCCTGTTTGGTTTTGCATTTCCTTGTTTTGTTTTCCAACCCTTAGGTTCCTACAATCGTATACAGAGAGTGTCTCTCAGCCTTCATTTGAAACAGCTGTTGAGAAACAATTGCCAATTCTTTATAAATATGTTAAGATATATAAAAATCACTTTCCAAAATACGGGTCAAACTATCTCAGGTTTGGCTACGCTAAGTATTAAAACAATTTATATACAGTACAGATGTACTGCAAGGAAATTAAATGCAACTCCCTTCCTGTGAAGAGGAAATGCTTTCTACACTGCCACTCACCAGGCAGTATGTGAACCTTAAAAAGGAGAGCAGTAGGTGACCCAATTAACTACAGGTTAGTCAGATTAACATCAATGCAAAGCTAAATCATGACAAGATAGTCCATGCGAAGAGGACTAAAGGACAGCAGGATAATTAATAATAGCAAACACAGTTATGTGGAAAATAGAGCTTGACAAACTTTTAAAAATATATATTACAAAGACAACTGATAAGGTAACTGGGTTGACACTGACCATGGTCTGTAACAGATGTGACTGTATGACATTTTGTTTAAAGCATAGCATTTCTACAATGACATTTGTCATGATACAAAAATTAATGATGTTCACCACAAAGAGTGAAAACCAACGAAGAGAGATCACAAAAAAATACATTTGTGTGGAATCTTTCATATTTTTAGTAGTCTCAGAGACTTTGGTCTGATGCTGTTATTTTTATCAATGACTGGGAAGACAATGGGTAGATACAGCATGACTGGTAGCAAACTCTGTGTAACAGAAGTCATTGAATTGGGCCATATCAGTTACACTAATCAGCTAATCCACTTGAATGCTATTATCAAACACAAGTTAATGTCTAAGAACAAAAGATGCAGATCACTTTCAAGATGGCAACCTCACCCATAGCCTAAAGCCCATAAATAATTTCACAATAATTATTTGGAGCAATGATTTGTAAAATCCAGAAAATGAATGCCCAGAGCAAAACATTATTATGTCTGAATAGCAAAAATCCTGAGGAGATACAGTGATGAGAGTGAATCAATACAAAGCACTGAAACTACATCTTGTACATTGCTGCCTTAACAGCTATTTCTACATTTCAAAAAGTCCAGAAGAACCTTCCAAACAACAACTTGTCCATTGTGGGAAAGATGACTTCTGCCCATAAGCCTGAAAAGGCTCTAATTAATGTGCTTTTTCAACTGACAGTGAGGAAGAGAATTCACCAGTGACCAGCAGATATTTGCACAGAGAAAAGGCTTCTAATACGAAATGGATTTTTAATCCAGAAACAAAAGAACTAATCAGATGCAATCTCTTAAAGCCAAAGCTAGAAAAACTCCAACTAAAAAAGAATAACAGCAGCAGTGATTAATTATTGGAACAATATACCCAGGATTCTTCATCACCAGAAATATTTCTTTCAGAAACAGACTTTTCTTTTTTCCAAATAGAGTTGCTATAGATCATGTAGGAATTACAAACTCCATGATGATTTATTAATCAAAAATGCCTGTTCCAAGTGGCACAGGTCAAGCCATTTGAACAGAAGGGTCCCACTGGTATTTAACAATCCAGGCATCTGTGACAGGACCCTAGTCAAAAACTGAATTCCTCACTCTTTAAATATACCTCTGTCCTGTAAGCATTAGCAATACAGCACACCTCTGACATATTTCAGTAGGCTGATAACTGAAATTCCAGTTAAAATATGGTTTATTTATGCTCATTGATGCACTCAAAATAAATTTCAAAGAGCAAAAACACCAGGCTGAGTGATCAGAATAATGGCTGTGCATCTGTAGGTCTCATGCAGGTTTCTGTTATTCTTTTCATTCATTTGAATCAATCTGAATCATTTCTGCTTACCTGCAAGGAATATTTTTTCAAGCATATGCCCTGTTCTTTGGGAACATCCTCTCTATTTTATTTCATGGGAATATAGTGTTATGATCACAAATTAGCACTATGATCAAACAATAGCCTTCAAGGAAACTGCAGTTGTTACATTCAAAACAAAAATTCTTCATTGAGGATTTAAAACAAGCCTCTGTGACTGCTGAGACATTCTTTTTCAGCCTAAAAAAAGCAATTTCTGACCATTAAAAGTTCATGCAGTTGACTTATGCCAGTAAATGAAAACCCAACTACTGCAGGGAGCCTTGCTGGTCAGGCCCATTTCACTGCTCCTCAAGACTCTTCCAGCTGCACCCAAGTGAAACATCAGTAAAGGCCAAGCTCTTTGCTTACAATAAGGGCTGTTTGGAAGGCAGCATCACTTCTGTGGAATTCCTGAACTGCATTAATGTGTGTAAGCCTTGTGTAATAAAGCACCTAATTGCAGAATTCCAAATTTATCCCTTCCTCAGCTGCAGTTTTGTTTTGAATTGCTTATCCTAGCAGCTATCAAGGTGACCTGTACTTCCTGGTCACATGGTATCAAATTCTCATTATTTTTTCTTTAACTGTGTTGAGTGAAACAAAACACAAGTTAAACACTCTTTTTTCCCATATAATCAGAATAACTGCAACAGAAAGTTACTCAATTGTCTTGTCATATGCACCATATCCTATTTCTTTTACCTTCTCAAACTATCACCTACATCATGTCTATCCAGCTGTTTTAGGAACATCAGGAGCCTTTCAGGTAAGTGAGGTTGTGGACTGAGCTCCAATTTGACAGCAGCTGGTTTGTTGTTTCATGTAAATTCACAGGTGATTTTTCCAATTAGACAGAATGAAGGGCAATGCCCAGTTTACTATTACTGTGCTCAAACACTGCAAAAGGCATTGTCAATAGCATTGCCAACCCCCTGTGGCTTTTTCATTGGCAGTTAGCAAATGGCTAAGTATGACCAAACCTCAAGCACTGAGACATGCTGAGCACTTACTAGACATTTTGGAATTAAAGTAATGCAATTTTAAAAAGCCTCAAACAACATAACACTGTAAAAGATTTTATANTTTTATACGAAGGAGGAATTGGAGAGGAAAAAAAAGAATAAAAATTATTCTATAGCAAGAAAGGCAGTGCCTCACAAACAACTCGCCTTTGGCTTCTGCAGAACAGAACTTCACCCGAAAAAAATATATTTTTCCTACCCTACTACACAGAATTTAGATGTTTTAGAACTAAACTCTCCAAAATCAAGAAATGCAGGACATCTAAAAATCATGCTTAAAATCTAAACCCCATTTCCTAAGGCGGCCTATTGTAAAAAAGCCATTGAATCTGTGAAAGAAAAGTGACTTTAAGAGTGCTTCAGTTGCACCTACCAAACTGTGTTTAAACTCAGCAGTTGACTAGAGGATTCTTGGTTCTGTGCTGCCCTCCTCCCAGACAGCTAATCCTGACTCCTCTGACCTGTCCCCTTGCCCCATTATTCCATGGTGTCTGTGCAGAATGACCCCCTTGCCCTGGAAATCTACTCCAAGTGTTTACAAGAGGGCAAAACCCCTTCAATTCTCTTCCCCAGGCCTTGAGGAGACTGGGATAGGCAACAGCTTCTTAATGCACTTCATTACATTCTTCATTAGATAAGGAAGTCATTCCACGGTTTTAAAATCAAATCATGTATTTCTATATATCTTTCACTTCTTCTCCCACTATCTCCCATACAGGCTCTCTCCTTTCTTACTATAAATCTGTCATTAAACAAAAAAAAAAACACCATAGTATGTGAAGGCAAGATTCCTGAACTCACCCCACGCAATAAAGGAAAAATATCTCAGAAAAAACTGAACAGAAGTTTGGTTTTTTCAGGTTTATGCAGCGTGGTAAATAAATTCCTTTATGCCAGCTACCAGCAAAGGTTGTGAATCTAGCTTATGGACACAGATCTCAGAAGACAAAAACAAGCAACAACAACAAATTGAAATACTTTTCAGGTGAATAACCTAGAGAATAACTTTATTCCAAGCATGAAACTGTCCCTTCAAGCCTAGATTTCTGAAAGCTTTGTTTATTCCACTTCGGATGTTAGGGTTTACCCGTTATTCCTGATTTAATCTGATGAAAACAAACAGAGCCCAGGAAATGAAACAGGCAAGGAATTCTCTCTGTATTCCATTCAGTGCATTTTACAAATGTTGCAGTTAAACATTTCATGCAAAAAAAAAAACAAAAAAAAAAACAAACCACAAAACCAAACAAAAAACCCCTTGTTGTTAGTGCATATACCAAGGGGTTGAAGGAGCTCTGTAACTCTGTACATGCAAGGTGTGAATGACACACTGCATAGAGCTGTCCAGCATGCAAGAAATCTACTAATAACATTGCAGATATTTGGCTAAATGCGAAACAAATTTTTCAGGTTTTCTTTATCTGTAAAGTCAAAGTCCGTGCATATAGCACAGATTTTCTCCCTCAGAAAAAGATCCATTGCTGGAACACTCTTGGTTCAAATGAGAGCAGGCTAATGGGTAGTGTGCTTCAGGAGTAATCTTGGCTTTTAAGTGTACCCCCTGCAAGAACACAGTGAACCTGCTGTCTTTCTAAACAAGTTGTAATACAATCTTGTGTGCTTTACACAGACATGCTTAAGTTTAACACAATATTAAAAGCATTTGGCTTCCCAGCAACTTTTTGAGGTGTATTATCTGAATGAAGTGATTCATCTGATTTTTCAGGCATACTATATCAAAGACAAATATGTATTTTAAGCCTTTCCACCCATCGTGGTTTAACCACAGCCAGCAACCAAGCACCACACAGCCACTCACTCACTCACTCCCCCCCACCAGCAGGATCTGGGACAGAATGGGAAGGGTGAAAGCTGGAAAATTCATGGGTTGAGATAAAGACAGTTTAATAGGGAAA
>WEIV01018135.1:259224-298283 GCA_013390005.1 Calyptomena viridis
TCATAGCTGTGTCTCCTCCCAGTTTCCCACACCCCCCACCTTCCTCACCAGTGTGGCAGTACAAAAAACAGAAAAGGCTCTGTGCAAGCCCTGCTCAGCAAAAACAAAAGCATTTCTACTTTATCAACCCTGTGTTCAGCACTAATCCAAAATACAGCCCCGTACCAGCCACTGTGAAGAAAATTAACTTTACCTAGCTGAAACCAGGACACCATCCCTACCCAAAATTGCTCCTTTTTGAAAACCTGATGGAAATACACAAGCCCTTCTCACGGAATATACAACGTCCATAGCAAGTTAGGGAAATCATTATAGGTTCAAGGAATTCCAGCCACAAAAGTACTGGGGTTTGTATTGATGTTTAAGGCAAAATATCTGATATTTCGCATTCAAAAGTCAAAACACATTTAAAAAAAAAAAAGCAGAAATAAAGTTGATCAGTCTCTTTCTGAAGAAACAGTATAAACATAGTAAAGGATTGAATGTATTGTCTTTAGTAACATCTGCTTTTGTCTGAGGACTTTCAAGATCAAATCCAAATTCTCAAAGTCTGACTGAGTTACATGTAAATTGGATGAGGCTTTTGACTATTTTTTTATAATACTAATATGACCAAAATAGCTGGAATGGCAACCTACAATTACACTTACATCTTGTACCAGGTTATACCAGTACAGAGTTTCATTTCACCTTTCATTTTTTTCTTAAATGTTACTCAACAGCATTCAGATTCCAAACTGACCTTTATCTTTACACTAATAGCTTTTCTTATCAGCGGCAAAATCACTACATCTTCCACACAGCTGATCTGTCACTGTGTTTGGAATAATTCTTTACCCTAACATTTGGTGCTGACTATTAATAAATTAAGAACTAACAGCAAAATAATTACCCTTTCACCTAGGAAAACACTGGTGGCCACCACAGAACGCTCCCTCAGTGACACAGTGTTTTGCCCTGTGTAATTGATGCAAACCTGTAAGGGGATACTGTTATGTTCTCTGCACTAGCTGTCACTTCCACACACACACGTTTGTCTCCATGCAATAGCCTACTGCAAGGATTTTGGTTTGTTTGTTTATTAGAAACAACTCTGCTTTTAATGTTAAACTATTTATTGTGACAAGAAAGATAAGCCTTTTTTTTTTCCCCCCCCAAAAGGCTACACATACTGGTGTTATATAACATTACCTTACATTTCATTTCCACATAAATTCGAAGCTTCCAACAAAAGCCAAAAAATATTTATTTCCAGCTTGTATATATAACGTGTAAGACTGAAAATTGGCAAATCTTCCTTGTCTGTTAGTAGCAAATGCACCGTAAATTACGGTGCATAGAAAAATTCAGTATTTCACCTTGCATAAGCATATAATTCATAGAATACTGCAGATGAAGGAGCAGAGATCTCTTTTCTCCACTACCAATAAATTAACCTCCAACTTTGTTTTATACATCTGCCAGCACAGTGGTGAACTGAGGTGTTGCAGGCGCCATTGTGATGGACTAAGGAAATGCTAAGGTCTGTTGCTTTACCTCATCAATCTGGAACCCGAATGGAGCTTTCCCCAAAGGTTGCCTCCAAACACATTCCTGAGGAGCACTGACTGGTGACCAGAGCGTCTGGCTGGAAAAAAAAACAAGTTGTGCAGCACAGGAACAGCGTTAACAGCTCTTCACCAAGACATGTTACCTCTTTAAGGAAATCTTTTCACCAATACCGAGTAAGGGGCTGACCTCTCCCTGCAGCAGATAAAACAGTCTGGAAGCAAGGCTTGGAATTTTTTTTTTTTCTTTTTAATTAGCATTGTACTATTTTCTAATGGTAAATTTTCTTTTTTCCCCCCCCTCTCATTGTTCAGGTTCTCTTCAAAGTTAAGAAGCAGACCATACATAGGGTAATACAACCACTGATGCTACTTGCCCATTTTCTTCACATATGCAGCAGAAACTGCCATGAAAGGATATTCCTTCCATAGCATTTAAGGCAGCATATGGAGCCAGCTAGCAGACATGGATTTTATCCTCAGCCTGTTCAGTGACCCTAGGGAGGACCTTCCTGCTTCACTTTCTTTTTCCACAGCCTAGAAATGACACCACCTGCTTTTTTTTTTTTTTTAAACTGTAAGATTTCTAGTAAGAAAAGAAAGATGTTAAAGAGGATGGTATAAATGTCACTATGAGGAATTTTTTTTACCAACAGAAAGATTTAGATGAGTTCTATCTACAACAGAGGCTAATAACAACAAACATTATTTACGAAGGATAAATTAAACTGTACAAACTGTCACTGAATTATCTAATTGGCATTTTCTCTCTCCCGAATGCACTCCAGATTAAGTATGTATTCACAATGTCTCTTAAGTCTTTAAGCTATTTATAACTCTCCTAAACATTGAAATAATGTATTTCCATCAGGATTAATCATCACTATAATTTAATTAAGATTTGACAAGAATTGATTTGGCAGTACTTTTTTCCCTTAAAAATAGGAAATGGCCATAAACCAGGGGAATGGCCATAAACTAAATACACTGTTTTTTCTCTCCATCTGCTTCTGGTAAGATGCATTCTTCAACTGCTAATTCAGTCAAGATATCAGCTTCATTTATCCAGTTAATTAGAGTCAGATGCTGACAACATCAAGATTATAAATCAAATCTGAGTATACAGGCAAAAAGAAAGCTGCTGCTAACACTAACGTACATGTTTTGATTTCTTATAGACTTACACATGAAAAGAGGATAAACCAGTAGCACACTAGGAGCAGAATTACAACTAGATTGCATAAAAAATGTGTTTAAAAGTTAGGTGCTAAAGCACTAACCTTGCAAACTACAAAACTCAAAAGCCAGATCTAGAGCTCACACTACTGCCAGGCTGCAGAAGAAATTGAAGTTGAGTCTCCTGCTCTTAGGGCACTGGCTCCAGCTAGTGTGGTTGATATCAGGAGTTGTTTTCCATCTCCTTCCAAAAAACAGTGGTGTTCACCCTGTGTGCTGTGGAGAGCCTGACCCCCCAACCACTCACCAGGAGCTCCCAGAGCACACTGGACTGATCCTCCCCTGGGATCCAGTTAGCCCTGAGTGCCCCAGACTAGTGAAGAAAGGGCACTTTGAGGCACACAAATGTGTAATTCTAGTATTTGCAGAAATAAAAAAAAAACAACACAACAACAAATGGTACGTGCTGTCTAGATATAACTGGAATAAAGCAGTACATGTGCTGGGGTTTACAAGATCAGAATTTCATTCTTGAGAACCCACAGGCATTTTCAGAAGGCAACAAAGAGAGGTACACAATCCCATCTAATCTCCTTTTTGTGCTTTTTTCTGTTTACTCTGAGGGATCACATCTGTGTCACTGACAAGGAAAGACAATAAAAATTAATGCTGACTCAGAAATTACATAACAGAATGTACTACTAGCATGGCTCCTTCAACATGCTCTGTTTATGCTTAGATGGACCAAGAACTCTGAACAGATTGAGAATATGCCCCAATACTAAGAAAGCCTCTGAACTGAAAGAAACAGTTGTAGCATATAATTTTCTCCCTACAAAACAAAAAGCGAACAAACCAACCCTTAATTCTAAAGCACAGAACAAGTTATTTCAGAGCATAAAGAGTAAGAGGACCCTTGAGGTTTCTATTGAAATCATGTAACTATGTTGAGTATCAGTTCTACAATGATCTATATGCACAAAGCATACACATTGTTAAAGGATATATAGACTCCCAGGTCACTAAGTTCAGCCTCAAACTACCAGAGTGTTTTCCCATATCTTTGGTGATATTCCACAAGTAAGACCATATTTCTTTTCACTCTGCTTTAGAAATACTCAGTTATACTCAAATTAACTAACTACAACTTATGGGCAATCGAGAGTTATTTTCAATTGTTTTTTCAGGTAGCAAAGAACCCATTTCAATCCTTCCTAAACTTAGAAAAAGTCCTTTGCCTACGAAAACCTGCACTAATACATCATTCTTCAACTCACATTCTCAATGTATCCTTTCTCAAGGTCTTGCAATGTTGCTACATTTCCAGTCACAGAGACAATATTATCTTCCCACAGTGCCAGCGATTTCCATTTTACAGACTAACAGCCCTCTATCAGGAGCACAGGAGCTGAACACCAATTCTGGGGCTCAGAATCAACTTTTTTGTCTTTTGAGAATCAAATGCAGAAGTTTTAGATACTCACCCAACTACAGAGCAACTCCAAATGCAACCATTTGCAGGATCTGGAAGATTACAGTAAAGATCACTTTCACTACATGTGGATAACTCAAAGAGGTAATGTTGGATACCTTAATAATAATAATAAGTTTATCTAAAGCTAACATGCCTTGAAACAGCTGAAGAAGCCAAAAGCAGACTTACACAGGAAATTGCAGTTTCTTTTTAAGTGCCCCAGTTCCACACTGATACCACGTGGCACTCCTACCCCATCTTTGTCTGGATTCCTGTTGACAGCAATTCTCTGCCTTTACCTGAGGAAACTTTAACAAGCTCAGGCAGAAACATCTTGACAATAAGAATAAAAAACTCACCATTCATTCTGGCAGGTAGCAGAGACATCTGTTTCTCAGGTGCAGGACTGGAAAGGCACAAGCAAGAGAATGAGAACAGCAGCCAAGGTGAGGAACAGGAGGGCAGGCAAAGCAGGCAGAGCCACCCTGGAACTGGGCACAATAAAACAAAAAAGGACCAATCTGCCCCAAGGAAAGAATGTGCAGTGGACACATCTTTATGGGTAACCCTATGCCTCCACCGAAAACACTGAGCTTTGGGAAGAGCAGACAAGCATATCTGCTCTTCCTCTCCTGGAAAACTTGTCCCTGAGAGTTTGAGAAGGTGGGTGTCCTCCCACACAGTGAGCTAGTGGGATGTTCTGAACTCCCAGGTGAGATAGAGCATATTTTCACTTCCCTGGTTGTGCACAGAGCTTAACCAATGTTAAACTCTCTTGTATGAGCTTACACACAACTCGTGTTTCCAAAATCTTAATGTTGTCAGGCTTTCATGGGAAAAAACCACCTCAAACAAACTTTTCCTTTCGGTTACAAAAGCAAATATCATAAATTGTTTATCCTCATCATATCCTTAGCATTAATCCATGGTGGATATTTCCGCCAATGACATCAAGTTAGTTGGGGTTTTTAGTGGTTTTTTTACAGCATGTCTGATGTGCAAGTATCATCTCTAAGGATTTGGCTGCACAGTATTCTACTAAACACAGTGAATTTCTCAGAGATGGACTCTCACTTTAGTAAGATACAGCAAAAGTAAATAAATACAATTAAAAAAAATACAATTTGGCTGTAGCTATATGAAGCATACAACTTTGTTTTGACTTGACTATACGTATTACATGAGCCAAGATGAGGAAAAAGGAGCAATCCCATTTAAAACTTCTACCTTTTGGCTGTAGCTATTTGTCTTTTGATATCATTAGTAAAATGAATTATCAGTTTTATGCCATCTGGGTTTCTATTCTTATTCTTGAATAAGAATTTTTACAACTTGCTACATCAGTCATTCTCCAAATGGGAAAGTGTTTTCACATAAACACTCCTTAAATATACACATTCTCAATGTGGACAGGAATTTTGAACCTCTCAAGCATATATATAAATATTTTTCTTTTCATAAAAACATCTAAAAGTTCTAATGTTTTCTCCAAAAGTCTCACTCTAACTTAAACTAAAATCTTATTCTCTATAGTATTTGACAATTCACTCAAGCTACAAAGTTTATCTTTTTAAATACAACCTACATCTCAGTTTTTAACAGACTACCAAAATAAGATACAAAACAATATCCATTCCAAGCCAGCAAATGATCTCACTTCATACGCACATTCTCTATCTGGGTCCTAGTCCCTACAAGGAGAGCATACAATGTGATTTCCTGCAAAAGAAAACTGAAATTAGTCGGGCTGACAAGAAACTCTGACTAGACTTGGCAAAAGGCTCACAAAGACTCAGCCAAATTGGCTGTTTCTGATTTTTAATTGTACCTAAAATCACATTTGAACCTCTTCAGTCCAATGAAACCCCAGTTTCTGTTCCCTCCCACAGTACCACAAACCAGGAGGCAACAACTGCTCTGCAATAAACAAGTCCTTGCTGAGGTGTTATAACATATAAAGGGACAGTCATACAGACATTCAGCCACATCCACAGAAAACCCTCTGCTGTAATCATAATCCTCCCCAAAAAATCACAAGTTAAAAATTTCACGCTCACAAAACACAGCAACACTCTTGTAAGAGTGATGATACAAATGATTCACCAAAGGATGAAGTGCAAATGCAAATGACAAAATGATTTGTGCAAACCAAAATATATTCTCCATGTGATAGAAGAGGTCATGGTAAGACATGGCTTACATATGTTGTAGTTCTCAACAGGAAATAAACCTAAAACCTATGAAAGGAGGGGCACAGTAGACACATCAATATAAAGTTAGCATTTAAAGGTGCATTGGAAATATCCATATATATGTGTATTTCACTGCAGCTGTGGATAAAGTAAGCCAGAATTTTCACAAACATGAAAACAATCTAGTTTTAACCACTATGTTGCAGATTTTAGCCTAATGGAGACAAGTTAGGAACACCTACAGTCCCACTGGAAACGAACTCCAATACACTGCGTTTTGGTTTCATGTCTACATTTGTTAACTTACAATACAATAAGGATTTAATTAACGGAATGCTTTCATATCATGAAATAATTTCACTAGCCAAGCACAAAGCATACCAGATCACCTGAGACTGACAGAACATGATTAGGAAGTATAGTTTGCAAAAGTTCTATTACTCTATCTTACTTTTGGGAGGGCAGGAAATTGACCCAATTAAAAATTTAAAGATATTTACTCTTTTTACTAATTATTCCACTTCAGTCTTTTCTGCTCTTACAATTCGACTTCTTTTCATTTAAAATGAAATGCAAGTGCTCTGACTCACACTGCCCAGGACTGAGAAGAGGAGAAACCATCAAATTCCAGAATCCTCAAGTGAAGGGTTTCGATAGTTCAAGACTTTTTCAGGGATCTGAGACAGAGTCTCAGATATATGACAGTCTCAGAGTGTGACATATCAACTCCAACTTAATTTCAGTAGGCATTCTTTTCTTTTCTTATAGTTCGGTTGCTTTTCCAAGTGAACACAAGAGGGCACAGCTCATGTGCAATCTCGGACTGTATTTGTATCCACTATATGCCAAGTTAAAATCAGTTCGTCCTACATGCAAAGCAGCCCCCTGTGGAAAGCTTACATGCTAAAATAAGGCAAAGAAGCAGACAGAAAATCTTATGTACAAATAATTTCAGCTACTATAGGAAAACTGAGATGCTGTAAGTGAAATAAGATTACCGTATGATAAGGGTAAATCAGGATGTCAAAAAGCAATGTGAAGCATGCACAGGTTAAAGTATTTATTTTGGAAAATCTGACACTGATTCAAGTAACATCTGAAGATTCTGAATATAATGCATCCTGGAAAAGGAAATACGGAATGACTCAGGAAAAGGATCCGTCTGATAAGAACAGGGGAAAAATGAGATTATAGGACTCTTCCTTGCACTAATCCTTTGGGGCCAAGCTTATCAGTCTATTTTTGACACAATGATTATTAAAAAAAAATCAGAGGTTGGAAGACTTACTAGTTTCTGAACTCTACAATAGTTAATCAAGTGTTTCACTTAAATATTATGTTCTGTGCTCTAAAGCAATTTTTAAAATTTAGTTAGAAAAACTTTCTCATAGTGATTAACAAAACTAACCTTTGCCAAGTTAGCATCACAGAATCACTTAGGTTGAAAAAGAACCTTTAAGACCATTGACTCCAACCATTAATCCAGCACTGCCAAGTCCACCACTAAACCATGCCCCCAAGTGCCACATTTACACATGCAAGCAACTCCTGCTTTTTGCACATATTGACAATTCATGTAAGCAACAAACTGCTCTGTCTTCTTGGTGTACAAGCACCTGTCTTCATGGGGAAGGTAAAGCCTAAGGAAATCCACTGAGGTCTGGATGAGAAAGATGCAGTTTGAAAAGTGGCTCACAAGAAACATGCAAATGAAAATAGAGGCTGACACCAACTCTACAGTGTTCTACTTTGCTCTAAAAAAAGAGTATAATATACAGGCATGATTAGGAATTAGATTCTATACACATTTGGCTATAGGATTTAAAACCTTTTTTACATTGTTGATCTTAGCATACTGGTTTTTTCTGAATAAATGCTTTGCTTTTGCTAAAGCAGGAAATGGACTGGAAAGACTCTCCTGTACTGTTGGAGTGACACTACTGCCAATGAGACATCAGAGAGCATGGTTCAATTTGTGACAGGACTTTAACATGGCAATAATCAGCATCAAAATGCTTCACTGCAGGTGCTCAGACCTGTCTCAAACTCCACCTTCTTCCAGGTAAGACTCTTCCTCACATCCCCAAACCCCATCCTACTCTTCAGATACCTAAATTATCTTGTTGGATGTAGATGACCAGTTCACTTTTTTTTTTTAAATAAGCCCAGTGAAAACAACACACTTTATCTAACAGTAATTAAGGTGTCCAAAACACAAGAAACCTGAGGGTACAACCTCCTCAGTGAAAAAAAATTCAAAACAACTTCCACAAAAATTCCCACCACTGGGCTGCAGACAGCAGCACAGGGAAGGAATCTTCCACCTTTCCTAGGACAGCACACATTGAACACACACGAGTTCTGATCACCAGAAGCAAAACCTAACATTTTCCTCTTCTTTTTGGTATTATTTATATTAGCAAGTGCATTACGTCTGTTTGTCCTCAATATGAAAATATAACTGGAAAATAAAATGGTTCTCCAGCTTGGGCAAAAATGATGAGCAGCAGGTTTGTTATATCCAGAGCTGAGAGCAAAAAGTGAGCAAATTCAGGAAAAGGGAACACAATATAGAGAGGAAGGAATAAATACATCATCATGATGAAAGAACAAACTGACCCTTTCTATTATCAGCCTTAATGTATAACTCTAAGCAAAATGAAACCAATTTCAAAAATCTCAGCCCAACAAAACTCAACTTTGCTTTTGCTTCCTTCAATAGTACAATATACGTTTATCATAGAAGCAGAATTAAATCTCAACTCTTTTCAGAAGTAACCATTTCAAAAGCAGTAACAGGATTTAAATGAAAGCAAAGATCATGTTAGTTGACATTGGTCTCTGGCTCCATTCTCTGAAACGCTATATGTTATTGTGCATGTGTTTGTTTTTGTCTGTCAGTGTGGTTTATTGTTAGGGAAGTGTAGTATCAGCTGTCTCTTCCCTGCCATCAAAGCTACTTCGTTAAAGTTAATAGTGTTTGACTTTCAGAGGATCTTTTACCAAGGTAACACAGAAAACCTTCTGCTTGTCATTGTTTTTACAGCAGTAAAGACACAAAATGGATGCAATATCTCCTTTACCTTTTAGAAAAGAAATCCATTGCATTAATTTGTTGAAAGCATTTAAGAGCACTGTTTCTCATTTACAAAATTACTTCATCTGTGAGCAACCAAAGTGTTAACTGCATACCTTGAGATGTCGGAACACACTGTATTAATGAGTATCTGCCTTGGTTTGGGGAAAAGTACTGTACAAAGGTTCCTATGCACCTGCATTGATGTGCACTGCCTTCTGTCCATTACTCCTTAATGATTGTAACTACTTGTGTTACTGACATGAAACATTCAGCAGTACTGTGCCTCCAGCCCAGATGAACACAACAGGATAGTCTTAACTAAAGAACACTGAGAGAATGTGAATTAAATCAATTAATTTCTGCTTGGTTTTAACTTAATTACACATTGAGAAGTGTGGGATATGCTGTATAATAAAAACTTTCTCTATACTTGCAAAAACATATTTCTTCTTATTATATTGTCACTGCTTTTTAGTCTCTTGGCATTTATATCCCTCCTCATCTCTATTTTCTCTAAGATATTGTAACTACACCTGATTTTAACAATACCACAAGAACTACACCTAGTTCAAGAACTATACTTGATTTCAAGAATAACTAACTCCAAATAACTGGGATTACTGGGGGGAAGGGGAGAGGGAAACTGGCAATACATTTTATTACTGTAAATTAGAATCACCATTACTGATAATATCTATTAATATTAATAAAAATATTAAGTCTTACAACTGTAGGAACAACACAAAACAAAGTTTATGTTGAAAACTATACTTAAGAGCTACTTATATGAATAAAATGCTGCTGCTTTAAATAAAAACCTGTTAACTTTCATAAAACTACTTAGAGACTGAATGCATGGGTCTTAGCATAATAATGTATCCTATCAACAGTAAAATTGCAAAGACATGGCACAATAATGAGGAACTTGTTCCTGCATAAAAATAAGTGTCCTGGCTTGGGACAAATGAGTTCAGAGGGATAAATATAATAATGCTAAACAATAACTAATGAAACCTCTCACGGTGGAAAGAGAAAACCTGGAGGACTCAGAGTCCTTTTGTTGATATGATCTCCTTCTCCCTTTGCCACAGAGGGGAAAATGTGGGGGCCCCCCCTCAAGACCAGGCCAGTGAAAGGGTCTCCCAGTGAGGTTCCAATGTTCAAACATCCCCAACAAGTCCAAAAGAGAAAAAGAGAAACCAAAGTCTCAGGAAAACACAGAAGCTCCACCCTTCATCCTCTCTCCAGCACCTCCAGAGGAGCCCTTTTCAAGTCCTATATCCTGCAGCTGTGGGAAGGAGTGTTAACGAGCCCAAACTCTTTGCAGCTGGACCTGGGTATTCCAGGGGTCTTGCTGGAAATTTCCTCCTCAAGCTGCTATCTCAGCTCTCAGGCCCAGTTTAAAGGCACAGAAAGGCTCAAGATTCATTTTCCTGGTGTAGAGTTGGCGATATGGGATACATCATAAACTCACCCCAAGAGAATAATAAAACCCAGTAATCTTGAAAAACATCAACACAGTTTCAGATATGTTAGAATGGTCTGGGTTATTCACAAACATTTTTTAACTCCAGCCAATATTTATCATCTCAAATACTAGAGGACCCAAGTTCAAATCAACTTTACTCCATGTAAAATACGCTCTAAAAATTTTGTGTACCTCAATAACAAGAGGTAAAATAAAAATAAACAATAGAATTTATGCAGTATTAAGAATTGTCCAATCTCCTAAAGACGTGACAATAAAATATTATAAAAAGAGGGAGGACTCATCTAATGCTTACAATAATAGAATTGGTGGTTTATGGTAGTTTTTCCATGCACATGTTAGTTTTTCCCTTCTAGTATGAGGAAGAATTTCTTGTCAGCCATTTTTACATGAATAATCTCAGTGCCGTTTTTTCAAACAAGGAAACATCAAGAGACATCAAGTTTTTTCAAACAAGGAACAAGGGCATCAAGAGTATTNCTGAATAATCTCAGTGCCATTTTTTCAACAGGAACAAGGGCATCAAGAGTATTCATGGTATCTGGGAATATATAAGGCCATTTAACTGCTAAATTGGCATTGCTGGGAATAAAGCACTAAGGCAGGTATGCACATCCTCAAGGCATTTTACCCAGCTTTTAAAAACAGGGTCTGTTCCAATATGCTCTTCATCCTAACAAGTACGTACGTATGTGTGTGTATATTAAACTGTCTTGTCTGCCAGAAAATCGCCTCAATTGAAGTGTACAGGACTGAAGGGCAGCAAACAATGTTTTGTTACGTAGAATCTGAGGTACATCTCCTTAATGATCCCCTCCACGTGAAATTACTGACGGCAACGAGGCTGAAAATACATTAACTAGGGCTATTGCATGGATCAACTATTAAGATCTAAAAAAAAAAGAAGTACAAAAGAACGTACCTGTAGAGCACGGGCAGGGAGGGGAAGGTGTTCCCACTGAGCCGGAGGCAGCCAGCACAAGAGGGAGCAGTCGGGTAACATTAACAACGCCTGTGACTCCCTGGCAAGGTTCAAGAGAGGTTTGCAGAACCTCAGGCTGCTGCAGAGACAGCTGCCTCCGGGAAACACGACCTCGAAGAAGCACCTACCGAAAAATGAAAGCTCCCCTCCTCCAAACCACCCTCCCCACACGCACACTGCAGAGCACAGCTTTGGCGACTTCATCCTGCTGCCTCACGAAGTGTTTGCAGCCCTCTGCTAAAAAAAGCAAAAAAAAAAATAGTGACAGCTGCAATCTGGTTGCTATTTTTCCCCTCGATTGCAAGAATCAAATGTTTGTGGGGATGAGAGAACTTCTACACAATTATTTCATTTTGGTGATACAGCAAAGCAGTGAACCAGGTGAATTACAAGACATCAGAGAGTACCATGTAAGTCTTTATGTGCTCCTGCCTTTTGATTCATTTCAAATGCTATAAAAAAATACTAAATGTTGGATTTCCTCCATCCTGAGGGAACTAGGAGGCTGCAGTGCACACTGAAATACACCGAGAGGAATTTATAAGTCATTGGCACTTCTGAACTTAGTTTTTTTACTGATAAAAGTGATCCTTCTGCAGAAATCTGGAAGATCCTCAACCCAAGTTCTTTTACTGTGATGTTCTTCCAGATTAACACAGCTGTAGCACTTCCTGTGTTTGCTGTCTGGAAAGCACCTTCTCCAATACCCAGGACTGTTTGCTCTTTAAGGACTCCAAAACTTTTTAGCTTCTAATTTGCAAAACACAACCACCTTCTGTTTGGGAGTCACAATCTTCACCACTACAGCTAAACACTATTGCAAAAATAAAAAAGCTTGAAATGTAATTATCACTGTAAAAGAAGTAACCAATGTGATAATGAAAACCGAAAAAAAACCCCAAACAAGCAAGCAAATAGATTAGAAAGTAGACAAGAAGCAGTGAAGCAGGCAGAGTTCATTTCTAATCCAAGAGTTTCAATCAATAACTATTTCCTATGTAACAGATCTGTTTCATAAGTTAATTCATACTATTATAATATTTAAGTCTTCATAACAACTTTGAAAAAGAAAACTGTAAATTATCAGAAACAAAAATCTTCCATCCAGCAATTATTCTCACTAGTACTTATTCTACTTCTCAGATAACTTCATAAAATAAATTCATAAGCACAAATCCCCACCCAAATTCCAGAGAAGCCAGTGTGACTCCCTCCACAGAAGCATGTGGGAGCTTCACTGACATCACACTGTTCACTGCACCACAGACCACAAACCATCCATTAGCATTTTGAAAGCCTCTAAGACACTAAAGCTTCATGCTCAAGTAGGATACACTAATTAATTTTTAAAAAAATAAAAAACACAGTTTTTTAATTCTTATAATCAGTTTTAAATAAGCTTTTTCATAAATTGAAAGGATCATCACCCTGTTCAAACCTCAAAAGTACTCTGCAACACCTGCAAGCAATTTTTATCTCCAAAGAATTGATGAAGTTAAATTTCACCAGCTAAGAAGACCGTGATCATCATTAAAAGAAATGCAACAAAATCCCTTAAGTGCAGCAGCATCTGAACTGTAGGTGCAATAAATCAGCCAGTTAGTTTAATTATAAAGAGTGTATTTATAGTGGAATCACTCCAAAAACATTACAGATAGGCCAATTAGTTACAGGCTTCCCTTGGAATAAGCTGAATTCTTACTTCTGTAGGTTACATGAAGATTTTCATGCGGAAGAAAAACTTTAGTCATTTAAATTCACTTTCTCCTTTTTGTTTTTTACTTACTGCATGCTGTTGCTAACCAAAGAAAAGATTTAAGGGTTTTTAACCAAAGTATCTCTTGGAAGTTTCAAGTAAAGCCTTGACAGGGCCCAGCTTGCCAAGAACTGTGCTTTCTACCAGTAAGCAAGAAAACCTATCCAGCGTTTTTTTTTTTTCAAGAAAAGACATTTCCTTTGGAACTTATTTTCTCTTCTAAAGACTGCGTGTGCTCACTGCCCAAGACAAACACACACCCTTCCCCAAGGACAGGGAAATCTCTGAGCACCCAGGGGCTGCAGTGAAGCCCCAACCCATCCCACAGCCGTGTTCCCACTCAGGATACAGCCCAGGCTCCAGGGACAGTGCTCCAGGGCTGTGGCTGTGCCTCCACCCGTGGCACTGCCCCCCACATCACACACAGGTTGTTTCTTGACGTTTTTTGTGAGGGAGACCCAACGTTTTGTTCAGAAATACCATTGCCTCCCATGGGTATGGACGTGGTGCTGGAGGCAGGAGGGGGAGCGCAGGGCCCACTGCCAGAGAGGGCTGAGAAATGGCTGGGGGTAGGGAAAAGGTCCTGACCTGTGAGTGTGTGTTTTAAGGAAAGGGGCAGTCTCTTTAGGCCTTGCATTTGACCTCCTTACCTCAGGAAAATGCTATAATCTGAAGGACTCCCCTTTTATTTTAAAGGATAATTTTTTCTAAATATTCATCATCAGTAAAATAGAGAAATAAAATGAACATGTTCCAAGCTGTCCATGATACTCTTTCCTTACGCAGCACCCCATATGTTATACTGCAACACTGCCCACTCAAGGAATCCAGTTCACACAATGGTGCTGAATGTGTCTATGAAGGAAAAAGACACTTGTTTTATCTAGATAAGATGGTACAAAGGAGGATTGTCTCCATGCTGTCACCTGATCCAAGACTTTAGCCAACAGCATGAAGCAGATCTGTGGTACATGTTTATCTGGGGTTTCCCTGTAAACTATAAACTGTATCACAGTGAAGGATTTGTGTGATCTAATGAGAAAGCCACAAGTGCATCAGAGCAACCCTGGCTTTCATGGAAGTATTAGCCCTGGGCAGGTTATTAAAAGGGCCTCTGGAGTGCAGTCATAAAAAGAGGGATGAATTTCAAAGGTAACTCAGCACAACAGAGAGCTGAGCAGGAACAACTTCACGTAACTGCCAAGCAGAATATGGCTGACACTCAACAATTCAAAAAAAAGCAGAAACATGATAAGAATAGAAAGGATGTTCATTTTCAAGCAGAAGATAAGATATGGAATAAAGTTCATTCTCAGAATAGTGCACAGAAAGATTTTATGGCTACACTAGCCTCAAAGCAGCAGATTCTTTACCGAGTTATTTCAGTGATAGGGTAAAGTGAGCCACAGTGCTTACTGTACACAACATATGCTGCTGTGGAGTGGAAGGCCTGGCACACTTACACCACTGGGGATTCTGGCAGCCCTTATTCTGGAGCTGTGGTAGAATTCACTTTTTATATTCTTTCCATGTCCTTCAGATTTTCTGTATGTGGACTTTAAATTTATTCATTCCTGCATGTTCTTTGCCTCAGTCGTTCCGTTTTTAGCTCTCCCTCAAGAAAAGGCAATAACCACAGAGAGGGTGGTAACTATGGTAACTCTTACGTATAAATGGTGTTAACTTTCCTTCCTTTTTCATTACACATACATAATTTCTACCTATGTACATCTTGGCCTAATGATGGTAATTATTTAATATATTGGAGGAGGAGAGCTTGGGAAGGGAGAGATGCTGGACAACAGAGGTCAGCTCAAAGAAAGGATTCCCGATCAGCATGGCATACTCTACAAAATTAACTGGAGAAGAAAATTAATGGATTGCCAATGCTAGTGTCATCAGCAAAACAAGACAGGGAAAAAGGACTGTAACAGTATTAATTAGGAATGGACAGGCAAAGCTGTAGGCCAAGCAAAGAAAGTTGAAGTAGAATAAAAGTCTACCAGAAAAATGTGTAAAATTTTATTGTTTCCTATAGACCTATCTGCTAGTATACACCATTCAAAGTGATCTAAGACACTCTTGAAGTGTATAGTGTGGGTATATGGAGTCTATTATCAAACCAGGAATGGATATGAGTGGCCTTTAGCTGTTAGGAAGCTGGTGCTGCAGTTATAACTTGATGGAAGCATTGCAGGTTTGCATATTGAGTCTCAGTTTCAGCACCATTTCAGCTTCCTTCATGTTCTTGGGCAAATCACCTGATCCTGGCAGATCCCTTTGTTCTTCTGTAATACAAATCTGTTGGTAATATTTCACTTTGCCCATTCTTTGCCCAAGCAGACAATAAACTCATCTGAACAAGGGCAGCCTGTTGTATAAAAGTGGTACAGTAATAGAAATAATGATCCCTCAGTTTGTTTCAGACTGTAAATTCTTTGTTAAGGAGAAATATCCAGGTTTGAAAGACTTGATGACATTTGCTGAAATGTTATTAATTATTATCTGTGTTATTATTATTATCCATGGGGACACACCAAAATTCACCAGAAGTTCATTAGTCACCTTTTCAGGCTCTAAAGATGTATTTGATTAGTGGAAGGGAACAACAGATTTTTCCAGTGCCCCTCTGTCCCACTGTTCCTTTCATATTTTTCTCCCACTCTCAGCTTCACTACTTTTTCCATGTTGCCTCTTATAGTTTGAATAACTTCCCATCTGCCACATGCCAAATCTCCTTTAGATCCTTCCTTAAAACCACTTCCTTCTCATAGCCTACTTATGCTGATATTTTCACCAAGACATCTCCATTCATTCCCCATCTGAACTATTGTCCCATAAATCATATTTGTCTTGCTTAGATTGTCAGTGCTAAACATAAAGCATGTCCCGGATGTTCTAGCAGTCATTGCTAGTCTGCTGCCACATGAATGATAGCAGGGTCTTCTATCAATTTCTGTACATTTCCCAGCAGGACAGAGGAGAAAAAATAATTCAAAGAACTTCAACACAGCCCTCAAGGCTTGTCTCTATTACACAGCTGGGAACAAACATTTCTTCCTCCTGTGAACTACAACTCACAACATTATTAGTTAACCAAAGGTTAAATGTAAGTAACAAATGTTTGTTCCTATTAAATCCAACAGTTCCTTACACATATACAAACATCTCAGCAGATATTTAAATGTGCCTTTCTTCTTGTTTCTGGAAGAAAATGTTTCAAATGAGATGGCAACTGAACTTTAACAGGAAAAAATAATTATTAGTCCTTAAAAGTCAATAACAAATAAGAACTGCTTAAAATTTGATGAGAAAGATCTGTTAACAGTTTTCAAAATTAATTTTGTCAGGTCATATTTAGTCAACCAGCTCTCTATTTCAATTGTGGAGATTAATGTTTTTTTCCACGAAACTAATGCCAAATCTTTGACTCACTGGAAATAAAACATTAGTTTAAAGAGCTACTCATTATCGTTTGTTTTACAGTAAAAAATAAATTTCATGCATTAAGATATAAACCATTTTGTCACGTAACAGTATGTTGGAGAAGACATGGAAGGTGAACTGTGTACAAATAGCTCATCCACTGTTGCCAAGTTCCCAACTACTGTAACACACAGTTTACATGGAAAGGGAGACTTCAGTTAGGTTTCCTCTGTAAAACAGGAATTACAATGCATGGCTTACTGAGTGTGGTGGTGACTGGCTGTCATTTTCCTTATCCACAGTGTGCAGGGTGCTCCCTTAATATCAGGAGATAAAATCCTGGTGTAGGCAAAGAGGTTGAACAGGTGGTAACTACAAAATAATGAGCGTTTCTTGGAAGTACCTCTGCACCTTCAGCTGTATTGCTGCTGTGTGAAAGACACTAACAATAGATTCCAAGGTCAACTTCTTGCCTGAAAAGACTCTATTCCCACAAGAATGCAGCAAAACTTGGGAGTTTCCAAGCATTTCTCGGAAATTGTGAATAGAAATGAGTGGTGTCCGCTCTCTTGCAGAGTAAATTCATGTTTGTTTGAAATCAAAATAAAAATCTTACTTGAGCACTGAAAACCTATAGCTAATATCTAAATGAGACAAAAAAAAAAGAAACTATAGGAACAATTATTTGTTTAATATATGTCGCTGTTTAAAGGGGACAGCGAATTTGAATTAAAATAAATTCGATATAATGATATTAACTGTCAGATTGGGGTATCGAAGAATCATACTAGGAATTCTTGCAAATTTTGCAAATACTTACCTGCAAATTCTCCTATATTTCCCACAAAGCACAGTGGACAGCAGGTGTTATTCTGACATATGTTCAATCAGATATATCTCATTTCATACTGCATTCAAAGTTTGTTCTCCTTTTCTGTTTGCTTGTTTGATTGGGTTTTTTCCCTGTGACACACTGGTTTTGTCAATTGTGCTCTCAGACCAAATTTTTTTTTCAGAAGTGTTTTCTCTACAAAATATTTAGACTCAAATTTAACCTACTGGAACTGGTATTTTTGGTTATAGGAATGCTCTAAAATGACAAATCTGGAAAAGCACTGGCAGATAATGCTGTTGCAAGTGGGATAGATGTATTGCAAAGGCTGAGAATCTAAGGAATCTGCAGAATTCCAATAGATTTAATGCTCCTTGCTTTCTCTAAAATACCAATGCTTTGATGTGTGTCACATTTCCTGGATTCACTAGCACTGTGAATTTTGGGATCTTTGCAGACCATTTAAGTTTTTGGTGCTGCATGTACATACTAAAAATTTAGAAACACTGAATTATCTGAAGAAACTACTGGTGAAAACATTGTTAAAATGAAGGAAATTCAGATCATGTGTAAACAACATATGAGATGTATTTCCTGATGTTGATGTCTCCAAAGTCCCTAACGCTGGTCATGGTTTTGGTTCTACAATATGAAATAAAGGTTGGGAATTTTAAGAGGACGGATGAGTAGTGTCACATAATAAAACATCTTCCTTTTAGAAAACAATGTATCTTAAGTGTGTCTCTACTTGACTACTTAAAAATGGAAGCATTCAAATTTCTAGCTACCATGAATCAGTTGGGCATGTCTAAAATCACTGTGGATTCTTATGCTAATTGCTTCTTGTTCCACATCCAGAAGTGTTTGGTTTGGAAATAAGAACCTCATCTTTCTCTGCTGCCAGCTTTCCAAGTTTACTTGGATCTTCACATTTACAGGAGACACTTTTCACGTTTTTCATTGCAGACAGTAATTGTTCAGGTACATTTGTGAGAGCTCATCACCTTCATTTCAACCTCTCTGGTTCTAATTCAGGAATGCACTTCAGCAAATCCATCATTTCTAAACAGTGTGCAGACTACAGACACATTCAACAATTTTGTGAATGAGAATGTTTTCTTATAGACCATAGAGCTGTAACCTACTAAATATGCCATGCAGCACACAAAAGAATTATAGCCAAACTTCCCAGGGTTACCTGTTCTAGGAAAAAGCACACACACACACAAAACAAACAAAGCCCTTAAGGAAATATATTATTTAGAAATAAAGCTGCTGGATACAACTGAAGGAACAGGTTGCTTTGAATGAGGAATTTTACATTCCCATTTTTGAAAGTCAGGCAGGACTTGAACAGTTGAGTAAAAAATTAGTAGTTATCTCAATGCAGACTTTACAAAACTGGGCGTTAAGAATGAATTTTAAAGAGACTGCCTTAAGGAGACACTAAGATTTTGTTAAATTACAGTTGGTGTTCTAATACCCTGAGGAGTAGTGAGTGACACTGTTGTTAGGAAATTGGCACGGCTGGACACAGGATGCAGTTGAATCCCATCTGTGTGTGAGTGAGAAATCTAGTGCCTGGCTCTTAGAGAGGATGGTTACAATCGAGGAAGACACTGTTTACACTTCAGAAGCCTATACATTTTTCCAAAAATAAATACCTTTGCCATCACGTGGTGCCAGCTCTGCAGCATATTCAGCAATACACCTCCTGATTACAGCAAAGCTTTTTAGGATCCATGCTCCCATCCCTTTAAAGAGTACCAGTACTCAGATTTGAGGAAAGTCAAAATACTGTGTGTCCATGGGATATTGTACTGAGCACACTGTTCATTTCTTGATTCAGTCACATCTCCTTTGTTGAAGTTACTCCATACTGCCACAGGATGTTCAGTCTACTAGTAAATTCAGAGCTGTTATCCTGGCAGTCTGTTAGGGCTTGCTACATGACATAGAAAATATTTGTTGTAACTTATTTGATTAGCAATAGATTGTTTTTATAACAGCGTGTTTCTGTACACATGCCCTCCTTCAATATCCCTTCCCTATTCCCAGGACAGAGATACCAGCTCAGTAGTCACAGACTACTATACTACATCAGAGAGCCTCATTAAATCACTGCAGACACAATTATCTTTTGTATCCATCAAACCATGAAAGGTTACCTGAGTTACTAAAAAATTCCAGGCGTGTCTTCCTAATAAACAACAGTATAGTGATTAATTGCTGAAAGAATCTGGTGCTTTAGGAGTAGCTTTTATTTGGAAAGTTCAGCATACTCATTCACCAGACAACTGAACTCTCCACTTCTCACTTTCTCAGGTCACCTGCAAGTACTAAAGATTTATGTGAGCAAGAAATATTGTTACTTTTTAACATGGCGATGTTTTTTTAAGCAACATATTTCAGATAGAGATTTAGCCCCAGGATGCATACAAAGAAAGAGACTTTGCCTTGAGAGGATTTGGTATGAACTGGGTCACAAAGGCAATTAAAAGTCGTAAACCAGATGTATTATGTCTGTTCTATCCTTCTCGTTTGTGTCAACGGGTGAAATCATAGCGTGGTACGCCCTGGTTCATTTTGTCATTCTAAAGCTAGAAATGATGTAAATAAAAAAGCAGCCCTCTTATTTTTTTTTTCTACTATTGTGAGAGACAGTAATTTTGTTCTGCTTAAATGAACAATAAACTCAACGCTGAAGATGCGTATTTTTAAAGATTCTATGTATGCATTCCATAGTCTGTGCTCACTTTAATTGTGATTAATTTGCTTTCTTCCATATCCTTTAATACCTATGCATAGGATGAAACATATATAAATAAATCACACTATTAACACTGTGTTTTCATTCACCTGGGGAATCCTTGGTGAGAATTACTGGTTCACTCAAAGTACACCTTTTAACTTTCACGTGTCTGAGTTGCACTTCCAATATGCTTTCTGCTTCCATGGAAGATCAGTTAAACACAGTAAAAAAAGTAAATCATGGATGTTGTTGCTCAGTACGGAGTTACTCAAGTTAATTATATTTTTGTTGGTTTTGGCTAAAAACTAATGCTACAATGTTTACTTTAATAATTTGAAGTAAGCTCTGAGCCTCTTTAAAATCACACTCTGTAGAGTTCAAAAACTGTAAACACTGCAGAAAGAGGATTCCACTTGAAAATAGATTCATTACTTATTTGCCAAACTTCCTGTGAATGAGGGAGGATTGCTGTTCTTGGCGAGGCATCTTTGTACGTAACTGCTGGGTAAATTGTTTCAATAATAACAACCAAGTTTCAATTGCTTGGTGGCACTGTGCACCTGGTGCTGTGGCATCATTCCTAAATAAATGCTATCTTTGAGAGCCCATCTAGGGGAGAGTAAAAGTCTCTTCGGCCTTCGTATAATAGAGTTGAGATCAGTAAGTTCATAAAAGTATTTTATATGCCCTGTTCTCTGTTCTAGTCCCAAAGAGCCACTGTGTCTGGCTGCCCAGGAGATCTCCAGAAGCATAGGATGCTGTGGCATGGAATGTTGCCTTCATTTCTTCAGGTTTCCTATATTCCCCCTGACACCAGTCCCTGAGGCAGGACTAATTAAAACGGGTTGAGATTTCCATGGCTGCACTTCAAAAAGTTCACTTTCACCAACCATCTGGTTCTTTCTTCAGCTCCCACTGCTTGGTTCATACTTGTGCTCTAATCCTCACCTGTGGGACTTTCAGACCCGAGCTTGATACTGTTATCTGCATTTGGTGGCAGATGAGGGGAAATGCCATATGTTGTCCCTAAATAGCTTACTTTCCATAGCCAGACAGAAATGTGCCTGTAATTTGCTTTACACTGCCAATACTTTTTGTAAGAGGAAATTGTTGGGGCACTGGAAGTTATTTATTTTCCACTATATTTTATTAGGTTATTTCCTGTTTTTCTTCCTGTTCCTTTGCTCTGTCTAATTTGGCAGATTGATTTTCTTCTTGCACTTTCCTTCCTTTTAGCTTGTTCTCCCACAAGATGGTGAGTTCTACTCACCATCTACTCATCCAAATTTTCTGGACGTTAATTGGATCTTAGAAAGTAGAGCTGGCCAAGGATTTCAACATTTAAAATGTGGATAAAGCTTTCTGGCTAATTTAAACCTTCAGGCTTACCATTAGAGCAACATCCAAATCTACAAAACACTCATTTCCTCTGTAATTTTTTCTTTGCATATTAATTTTTCCCATTAATTAATTTTCCTCAAAATTATGTTAGTTCCTGTTTTGTCCTGTTCCTCTTTTATCTTGTTCCTGTTCCCATTAAAGTCAGTTAGACTGGATTCTTCTACTTTCTATTTTCGGTATTACCATGTTCCCAAAAACCCAGGAAACTCAGTAGTTTTTCAGCACTTGGACTAGTAGAGGGCAAAAGTACTGGAAAATAGCACTGCATTCCTGGTACCATCTGATGAATGTTGGGCCCAACAGGATATTTTTGGACTCACTTATGTAAGCTTACCTGATCTGAGACCTTTATTGATGAACACATTCACCTTCCTTCTCTGTTAATGTCAGTAAAGTATAATTATTAAAAAATATTTACTTACAGATGAGTAAAATATTCAAGTTTGGCCTCCAGCTCAATCTCTGTTCCATACTGCAGGTTTTATTGTCATGTTAGGAAGTGAAATTTGCTCATTGCATGATAAAAATTAGCTCTATTTCTGTGAAGGTGAATTTTCCAATCTACCAGCTCACAAATTTCTAGTGAAATGCTTCAGGAAATGAGCCCCTCTAAACTTATGTGTCCCTCTAGACTGAGATAAGTTGAACAACATTAGATGCATCTATACCTTGGGAACAGAGATCACTAAGTTCAACTCACAGAGAAATAGCCCCAAGGGACCTTGGGCTTATTCAGACTAGCCAAAGGCCATAGCCAGCACTGCAAAAATTCCAAAATTTGACATATTTAAGCTATTCATTTGAATTGCCAGATAGTCTTTAGACATATTGTTACAGAGCCCTGAAGTGGAATTGCTCAGCAGTTAATTTTACTCATCAGCTGCACCAACACATGTTCAAGGAAGGCAGGATTTCTTCCATCAGAAAAAACAATTCGATCTGTATTTAGTTTTAACAAAAGCATTACTTTTATCACAGCTCTTCAAAATAAACAAAACTATTACAGCACACTACTGATTCAATTCAATAGCACATAAAACAATTGAAAAGGCTTACCAAAATGTTATCATTACAAAACCCAAATGAGGAAAGCTCTTTTATATTAATTACATATTTAGCAGTAACTGTGCACAAGCCATCAAAACTGGAGAGGGAAACTCCTAACATTGCTTTTCTAATCAGTTTCTAAAATGTTATCTAAGTTTCAGCATTTGTTAACTAAGCACAAATTTGATAGCATTGAGGGGAAGCAATACACTCAAAAGAGATTACAAAGACAAGAATATGCTGATATGAAAGGCAGTGAAAAAATATTCTTTATGCCAAGAAAGAAAAAACTTGGGGTATGACCTGGAAATTTGAACACTTGAAGAACAAGGGTTCAGCATTTTTTATTTTTCATTTTTGGCACAATCCATTCACTCCAATTTACTGCTCATGTGTTTGGACACAGATTCAACTGTCTCCTGTATCCAAGGATAATGACCTAGCACTCCAATGATTTAGCAAACCTCAACTCTGTGCAGCCACTCAATCAGTGATGGGCTAATCCCTTAATGGCCATTTGTGTCTTTCCAATGCATCCTAAGGAGTTCTACAACACTCCAATTCTGCTGCACAGAATTATGTGCACTTCTTCCACCCTTGTTATCTTATCAGGTAGCTAATTCCCACAAATGATCATGCAGTTTCAAGTTTAGGATGAAATTGCAATTGAATCATAAATTTGTCACTCTCCAGACAGCTGCTAAGTCAGTAAAATCTTGATCAAGTGGGGATTAGTCACTGGATTGAACAATTAAGACCTGTGAGTGCATCTGGCCCTCTGTCAGAGACATGTTTATTGATAAAAAAAATAGTTTATGCAGAGGTTTAAAATGTTATTAATTCTTAAGTGGGGTATAATCCTTTATCTTGTATATTGTGACACATAGCTAACTATCCCACTAACGTCTTGTTTCTCTCAATTGACTATTTAAACAATATTAATCTTTTGAAATAATGATGACTGTGAGCCTTTATAAATTACCAGAGTGGAGGGCAATGAGAGCTCTCGTTTACAAAAATTGTTTGCTTCCATGGTTTTTTAAAAAAATTTATAAAGGGAAATAGCATTTCAGATCGTCACCTAGTTTTTATTAAAATGTTGGTATATGTTAAGCAATATATTTCCTAAATAAGAAAAATCTGGGTTTTGCAGAGAACTGTCATAGATGTTCATCTCTGAGCCTTATTTTGAAAAAAAAATCAGGCACAATGGGATACTGGAGTGCTCTTTTGCACTGTTCACTACATAATGGAAACAAATAAAGCAGATAAGCACTTCCCTTGAGTTAATGACCCCTATCCAAAGCCTTCTTTAGTAGATACTTTTCCCATTGTATCACATACCCATCCACATTTTACCATGTTACAGGAAGCAGTAGATCTCTGAAATGTTAAACATTACTGTTCCATGGCTGTAAATTTTACACCTTTCATATTTTGAACATTGAGACAACTTCCTAACTACAGGTATATGTGGATCATGATTCTCGTGACTTCTATAGTTGAGTTATGGAGTTTTCATTGTGTTGTTAACCAGAACTCAACTGTGAAGAGCTCAGAACAGACTAAAAGCCTTATTTCAGACACACTACTAAGAGCAGCAATTTTCGTTCGTCTTTGTTCTGACTGAGACCTCAACTAGTAAATCAAAACCAAGTGATTTAAGGTATAATTCACTAGCGATACTATGAGTGTCTGCAGTCTTGTTACCTGACAGATTCAGTGCCTGCCAGGTCTGTAGTAGGTGGTCACTGACCAAGCTCTTCCAGCACTACCAGTATCAGTTTTTCTGATTTATTTGGTGTAATGAAAAAAAAAAAGAGCATTCCTGTATCTGTAGATAAAAATGTGATTTGTTTGCCTGGTGGAAATCTCCATGTTGTACTTGTTTGTTACGAAAATGATTCACTGGAATTACACAAGAGAAAGGAGAAAATTGAACTTGCACTTTCTGCAGCCTAAAATGCTCTCATTCCATAGTTCTGAATACAAGACTTCTTTGTTAAGTAGAGCTGTACCCTTCATTCCCTTTGCTTTTCTCACAAGATATTGAAACAAAACATTCAGTTTGAAGTTTGAGAGAAACATTTTGTTCAACTTGACATGACAGTTTACAGCATTTCATTTCTAAAAAAAACGAACAAACAGAAAACAGAAGAATACTGTAAATCTGGTCCCAGTGAAATTGAAATTTGGGACAGACACCAAAGATCTGCTGCCCATCTGACAAATTAATTCGTATCCTTAATTAACTTAGCAATGTGCTTCATACTGCAATGTTTCACAGTTTGCAGCAACATCAATACTGCAACAATGCATTAACTCCTCATTAGAGGCTAAGAGGAATTCATGTTATGGAGGAAATCAGTATCTCCTTTTAGAAACATCGTGGTGGTATTTTTCCTTGCACAGTTACACTGAGCAGCCCCAAATGCAATAGCATATGAAATAAACACTCATCCCAATGTTTAGCTATGTGAAGTGTTCACAGAGCTGGAAATAAAGGTTGTTTTAAATGAGTTTGTCAGTGTACAATTACATTTTGTATCCTTAAAACACTCTTTATCCACCACTTGTTACTCACTCCATGACTGGTGCAGAGTCTAAGTAAAGCGTAGACATGAAACCAAGTGTGGTTGAAAAAGTTCTCAAGGAACAGTTTGAGAACAGTTCTTTTCTCAAAGAACAGGCAGGTACTTACACATGTATGTATACTGCAGTATAAATATTGGCTGGACTTAGCACTGGGATATGATAAAAAGCTTTGTGTCTAAATGAACTCAAGAGAGTCCCAGCCATCCCACAGACATTTCCGCAGCCCATCTCACACGGGGAGACCTCAAACTCTGATTTCAATGGTACACTCATGCAAGCCAAAGTTACAACCTCAGAAATACCTTTTGCAGAATCCCTGGAGTCCTTCACACTCAGCTACAGCACAAGAGGTGTGTGGGGGAAGTTTCAGTCACTGTTTAGTCCAAGGTACCACCTGCCCTGGGCAGCAGAGGTGGCCGAGCCCCTCGGGACTGCTCGTCCTTGGGGCTTCGCTCAGTGCACCCCCGGCTGGTTCTGTGGGTGTTTGGGGCTGAGCCACGTACAGCTGCTGGAACTGGAATGCTGAAATTTGTATTCACTGTGGCAAGTTCTCCCCCAGTGTCACACCTGAAGTTCTTTGTCAAATTGCAGCTGAAGGGGCCTTTGTCCAAGGAACGCAGCCCAAATTTTCTGACAACCAGGCTGGATTAGAGTGATTCACTTCATGAATCAGACAGAACATGCCCTTCACTAGCCATTGCTTTTCCAAGCTGCTTAGAGGCAGAATTTTGTAAATACTCTAAAATCCTACACTCATGGGTCACAGTCATTTCATTTTGCCCTTGCCTGTGGCTGATTAATGCAAATTAAATTTTATGCCAGTCAGCTCGAGCAATCCACGCAGTGTGCAGAAATCCTGAGTCTCCACTAGAAGGCAAATTCTTTTTCACCAGTTATTAACATTTTCAGAAAAGGTCAGAATTCTAAATTCACAGATATGAAAGAGTAGAATTTTAAAAAATCAATCACAATAATAATCGTTGATTTAAAAGTGTAACTAAAATATAAAGTTGGATTACTTAAGATTTTTTTTTTTAGCTTAGTGTATGTCTTAATAAAAACATTTAAAATCTTAAACAACAATCCTGTCTTTAAAGATGGATCTCTACAAAAAGAGCCAGGAATGTACTAAGCTATTTCCAGCAAATGGCCAAGTTAAACAACACAAATTGACCAAATTTCCCCTGACTAAAAACAATGTTATATATTTCATGATTATTCACTACATTGCTTCTAAAGTGACTTTAGGTTTTGAGCCAGTATTTCAACCGGGTCCAAAGATTGGCTCACAACTATCTTCTAAAATTAAATACTCATTCCAGGAAGAGAGGGAAGGTTTAAAAATAAAAACAAACAAACATCAAAACCAATAAAAAAGCGTACCCTAGGCTTCTCTATCACCTGCAATTTTATTCTGCTTATATAATTTAGAAATCTTACCATGTTAAATGCAGAAACACATATCAGAGGTACTGGAATTCAGCTGAACTATAAAATACACAGCAAATAAAACCAATCCATAGATCTTCTATAGTCTTGTTATGTATGTGACAGAACATCCTCTAACTGTATACTCAAGTGGAATAACTACAATACTAAATTTGGAATAATCAGTTAGTTTTGAATCTCAAATCAGCAATTTTTTTCTGAGGTAAAACTCTTATTTGTATTAACATCATGAACATGGAGCATTTCTAAGTAGGAGTCCAAGATTACAGTTTCAGCAGAGGCTCATACTATTAGAAGTGCATGATATTATACTCCATTTATTAACAAGGGAGATTAATGTTTTAACTGGCTGATCTCAGAATTTATGGTTAATTGTGAATTTTGGAGTCTTTAGCATTTTTTTGTTCCCTGTAGTACCCACTTTCAATAAATACTCCAGTGCTATTTGTAATTGCATTGCGCAAGTGCTATTAAGCAAAATGTTTCAAGATGTACACCCTTAAAAAGAGCAGTGCATGTTTCACTAGGGCTATCCCTCAAAAATTGATTTGGGTCACACAATTTTTTATGTGATTTTGGATAGATAGTCCATACAAACTTTTTGTAATCTAATTACACGAAACAAAATAGCACATAAAAGAAGAAAGGTGGAGTCTAGAGGATCTTCACTAAGAAAAATTCACATTCTTTATTTCTTTGACATTGTTTAATGAATAACTTTAGTTGTCTCTGAAATGTTCAAGAAAACATTTGTTTTCTAGGCAAAACTCACCTATGTATCTATGAGGTTTTAAATGTTCTGGCTCTACAGCAAATATTGCTGAATAGCCAAATAACATTACCAAGGTATCAGCTGCTTCATGTTTGTCACTGTGGATCTGGCATCTTCTCCTTTTAGCTGACTGCCTTTAATTTAGAACAAGCTCATAATAAAATATTTGGCTGGAGGATGAGTGTTTGATACGAAGGGAGCCTGGGGACTTTTTCAGTTTCTACTGGCTGCATTCTCCGCAAGTGTAGCCATGAAGCACAAAAACTAGAGACTGGGAGGGCAAGAAAAGCAACCTGTTACCTGCCACAGAGTGCAAGTCTGGGAGTCTCCAATTTGGATCTGAAGTACAGTGAAAAATACCTGGCTATTGCCTAGTATCTGTATTGTGTAGCTAAAAGCAAGGCTATGCCACTTGGGGCAGGAATATTTCCCCATCAGTGCACTCATTAATTTTTTGCCTTTAAGAGTTACTAAGTTGTTAAGGAGACAATGGAAATTTCTTCAGTGTTTGATTCAGATTTAGAAAAAAAAAAGTGAAGTTCTGAAAGACTTGACTGTTAGACCTGTGTGTGGTAGATAAGAACTAAAGGGTTAAAAAACTAATCATGGGCAGCCATCAAGCAGCAGAGAGTAGCAAACATACTGGACACAAACAGGTGATAAAAGGCGATAAGAGAGATGACAAAAATTAAGAAAATAAAGAACACTGTTATAAAGATTTATAGATCAGCTAAAGCTGAGCAAAATAAATGATAACAAACACTGATAAAAAAGAAATGGGGCATCAGCCATATAAACACACAGGAAACTTCAATGCTTCTGTATAGTACTATGACACTGCTTTGTTTACACCAGCATTGACCTTTTGCTCTCAAAGAAGTTTATTAACCATCTTGGTCTTCCTTTGTGTTTCTTTACTCATCAAGAGAAAGTTGTACAGGGTTGATTCTGATGAATGGCTTTTTCAGAAAGTCAAGTTATCCTTGACTAGATGCAGATGGCCTAGTAAAAAATGAATGCTGCCAGCAGACATTGTCTTTATCAGTAGTAAAAGTTCAGCAGGGACTAGACTTCCTCATCTCTGGCCAGAGAAACCCAGCCTTCTGTTTCAGCACCATATCACATATTGTCCTAATGAATTCTTGTAACACACTGCAGCCCAGATAAATATGCTTATATTAATGTTTTTGGCAGTCTGGGGCATGGTACAGAATCGACACAAGTGTTTGGATTCTGCCTGCAGCAGACACTAGGAATTTATACAGCTTAGAAATATTGGACTGTTGTTAGGTTGTTTGTCCCGTGCAATGACCTTCGGTGTTGCAAACTGCAGCTCACCCTCCACAGACTGGATTCACAAAAGGAAAAGCCTGGAGCAAGGCACACTCAAGTTCTGCAGCTCAGAGCTGGTGAGGAAGCAGCTCATTCACTACAGGGTTTCACCCTTTCCACAACAGTCCCAAAACTAATTTGAGATTTGTATTTCAGATGGACCTGTGGATGTTCACCAGGATATCCACTGCAGGCAATTCAAGTCCTGCTGCCACGTGGCCTTTCCTTTCCTTGATTCTCAATTAATTCTTCCTTCTAATAACAGAAGCACACATCTCCACAATTGTGAGATAATGGGCAGTGAGTGGTTTACAGCATACTGTAAGAGCATGAAGCACCATCCTAGGCTGCCTCAAGGACAGCAGGGGCTTTGGCCTTTGAAGAACACCCCAGGCAACCAGATTTTTGAAACTCTCTCCTTCCCAATAGCTACCCAGATTCACTGGGATAAACGCTGTGATTCTAATAGCAGCACAATAGCAGCACTCGGGCTCTGAACTACATTTTAAGTTGTATTGCATGATAGTCTTCAGCTCCGACTGCTGCTTTGTAAGGCCTGTAACTTACTGTTAGGAGGCTCCTCCAGCTGCAGTGGGTGGGTGGCTTGGCTGCATCCCGTTCCCAGAAAGGCAGCTGTCCCAGCAGAGAGGAAACCCTCTGGACCGAGCCGTCTAGTGGCTGAGAGAGAAATCACTCTCCTGCTCTAAACACAGGGCTTTGTTGGGCTGGAGTGACCGCCATACAGCAGATGAAAACCTCCTTATTTGCCTTTACAATGTACCTTTACAGTGCAACTAGACCGATAACTTAACCTCAAAACCTCAGCGATCCAGTTAAAAATGTCATAGACCTTCCTGGGAGGAAACATTAAGCAGATGTGATTATTGTATGAGTAAAGCACGTGCACGAGGACACACCATTTCCCAAGAAATTCTGGGGAAGGATTTTTTTTCCAGACAGTGATGTTACTTTTTTTTTTGTGGTTATGTTTTTCAACATTTCATTCAAATGAATGGGAGTTCTGGGGCATGACTCAGACGAGAACGAGCCATAAAAAGAAACAGCCTGAGAACAAATACAGTTGTATTTCTCTCCTGCACCTCCATACTAAAGTGTCTCAGAGTCCTGTGTTTTCTTGTAACTCCTTTGCACTGAAAGATCTTTTTCGATGCTGAGAAGAACAAATAGTTTTATATTAGATTCATCTAGTCATTCAAGTCAAGATGATCAGCCAGATCTTCCTGTTACCACTCAGCCTACCTTTGCAGATTAAGATATTGGTTCTGACAGAGTTCATTAGAACATAACTAGCTAGTTCATCCTAAAAAACCAGTGATGCAATTAAATTATATTTATACCTATGGGACAGGCATTTAGTCATCAGGAATACAAAAGTCCTGTCTGAGACTATACTTTCTCATTCAAGATTTTCAGTGCCTTTCAACACTTGTCTTTTAAAGCCTTACCTGTAGCTTGCAACCTCTCCAGGGCAGAACCTGCTACTCAGTGTTCCTACAGCACCAAGCACAAGATCTGTCCATGTTATGTGTGTCTTCTAAGAGAATATCATCTTTCAGACCATCCTCACTGCTCAGAGCCCTCTGAGGTGTCAGAGCTAACTTTTTTAGCAGCAGAAGCCAGCAGTTATGTTTGGATTGCAATCTATACAGAAAACTGCACTTAACTTATTTGATGCTCTGGCTTACTTCCCTTGGCTATGTTGGTCTTGGTTCACTCACCACCATCATTTAGCAGCCTCAGTGTGCTGGTGGAATTACATCTGCTTGTCAGCACAGAGATGGCCAAGCTGAGCACTTAGAACCAGGCTTCATCATGCTGCTATGTGAAGCCACGGAAGTTCTGCCAGTTTTTTTTATGGGAATTGACCCAGGCTGTGCTGACAACATGAAAGTATGTAAAGCTCCATATGAGCAGAGAACATAACCTCTGTCTATTTTGTCTTTACTTCGTTCAAATCATGCTGTAGTCAATCCTGTTAATTCCTATATTACCAGTAGTCTTTCACGAAAAACAAAAAGAAAAAAAGAGGGTTTTTTCTTTCTGTTTTTACTTTTGTCATCTTGTTCTGCGCTTTGCATTGGCAGCTTGCAAGATGACAAGCTTCTTGGGTAGGACTTCTTCAAAAATCTGCTTCTTATCAAGTTTGTCAGAGTATCTCTCTAGTGAAACCAAGGGCAGCACTTAGGATCAGTGCACTGAGAGCACACCCATTGAAAGCACACCCATAGCTGTCTGTCAGGCTCATCTTATTCTAAAACTGCATTGGCAGTTTCCCCTCACCCCTCACAGGATGCTGCTGACAGCCCTGGTAAGTCTCCCTTGAACAAGAGCTGCTCTGCATCTGTGCTGAGCAACTGGAGCTCCGAGCCCTCTCTGAGGCTACAGGCCCACCACTGTCCTCTGGGTTTATCTCAACTCTACCCCCGGTTTTGTCACTGTATCCTTCAATCCCCTCTCTCCCCATAAAAGTGTCTAGCTGTCTCTTAAATTCACTTTACCATTTGCTTCTTTGACCTCACTTGGCAACTTATCCCTGTGTTTATTATTTGAGGTGGAATAGTTCTGGCTACATTCCTGGTTTTACTCTTAATTGTCTAATTTTTAGAATGGTGTCAGTGGGGTTGGGATTTGGGTTTGGGCTTTTTTTAACTCACCACTCTTGTGACCAGGTCTTCTGTTTCATTAGGCTCCTTTGTGTCATCAGGACTTCCAATAACTCAAAGAATCCTAATGAATCTTTTATTGGACCTTCCCAAATATTGCAGCTGGGCTTTCTTGTCCATTAGTGCCATTCTGAGCTGCCTTTAATTACTTTTTTTGTTAATTGGAGGGCAGGGAGGGGAATGAGGATTTTCCCCAAGCAAGGAAAAGCTGATGGTTAATGTCTGAACTGCCTGAACTTGACCCAAGGAGAAGGTACAAAGAGCAGGAGTGAGCAGCAGAACTTTTTCATGTCCTCTGGCAGCATACCTGTGCCTGCTGGTGGCCTTTGCCTACCCACCCCATGTAAGGAGGTGGACCTATGACATTCTTGGAGCCCCTCAACCCACTCCAGAGTTTTCTGTTGAGCTTTTAGACAAGGTGCAGGGAGCAGCTTGCTTACCATACTGGATTTGCTGACAGGTCACACTGATGACAGAAACAGGCTGCACATGACAAGGTTTTCCCAGTGCCTGTCTGGGGAAAGGGAAGGAGGAAGAAACACTGGTTTAAGGCACCTATCTGCATCTTCAGGAAATGTTCCCAGTTGCTGTAAGGCAGGTTGTGGGAGCAGTGAAATGAATCCTACTGACATCCTGAAGCAGGTAGGCCTGGTTGGAGTGGCTTCTAAAATGAACAACTTCCTTAACCCACCATGAAAAGAGAAGTAAAGAGCTACTTCTTCACAAGTCCCCCCCATCCCTTACAGAAATCATCACCTGTCTGAAGGGTGGATTGACTTCAGGTGAGTTGTTTAATTGAAACAAGATAACACTTTTGTACCTCCTGTTTGGCCAGTACAGACCATACCCATGAAGACTAAGACATGCACCAGAAGCAGATCATGTGGTTACAACCCAGGCTTGTTAGTGTCATGTTTTCTTAAAGCAGACAGACACTTTGCTGGATTCACCTACCTTAAAAATAGTGGTCAACATCAACCCTTGAATCCCAGTTGACACCATCAGAGAGGGAGGAGGCCACATTCCCTTTCCTACTTAACATATTGTACCTCATGAAGTGACAAGAAAAAGTAGAAGTGTTATCCCTACAATTAACATTCACCATTCAGGGGGGCTATGAAAGCCACAGGACAGGAATAGCATCCCAATCCCAGTAAGACATTAACCATCAGCCAAAATAACATCAGTCAGTATTTTCAGCTTAAGAACAGAGAGCAGAGGCATAAAAGATTTGCTCAATTAATCGTGGGATTGAAAATTTTCCAGAGAGCTAAGGATACTTGTAAGATATAATAAAGCACAGCCCCCACATCTTTCATGTGGAGGTCAAGCTCACAGAAACTCAGCCTGCTGAGCAGTTCCTGCTTGTCGCAAAATGAGGAATTGCATGCTGCAAGAGCCAGAACCTGGGGGCTGCTTCCGAGAAATTCATGTAGTAAAGCACTTCCATAAAGGTGGCTTACCTTGCTGACAGAGTCCTGAAAACAGGGAAATGAAAGGGAGAGATAAAATATCTGTCATGACAAAGACTGTAAAGCAACTAGGAATAACAGCTTTTAAAATCTTGTAAACATTTACCATTGTCCTCACTGTGCTTGGCAGTTTGGGGGACGTAATGCTCATCAAACAGCAGAGTAGCAGCAAGTCTTTCATTGAAAAAGTGGTGACAGCAAAAGCAAAAAGACATGCTCTGTCACTCATCAACCCACGCTTCATTTTTTGTAGCCATCTACCATTATTATTTGGCATGCAATTCCCCGAGCAGCAAACCATGGCTGTAGTTATTTACAGGTCACTGGAAGTCTGGCCTGTGCTGCAGTGGAGTTTTGGTTATATTTCACAAAAGATACTTTTATTTATGCTGGATTAATTCAGGCACAACTGGAGGCTGATCTGGGTTTTTTTTTTGGCTTTTAATAAACGCTCGTGGCAGCTCTCTATTTTGGGTGCCGACTGAAAAACAGATTATTTTGTAGTTGCAGAAGTCTGCCGGGTAGATCAGAAGACATTGTTATTGCAACTGAACTTTTCCTTCAAGAAAGCAGGAGGAGTTGCTTTATTTTTTAATTCTGTGCAGTTTTATGTACACCATTCGCTCCAAATATTTGATGTTTGCCACACTTGTTATGAGTTTCTCCAGAGAGATGCTGTCTTTTGACAGCAAAAGATAAAGTTGACTGATACAAATGAGTCACAGTACCCCAACAGTAATTAACAGTGATGCAATACCCATGCGAAAAAGAGGACTTGAAGAATTAACTGTTGAGTTTTCTTGACGATGCAGCTGCACTTTAAGAGAGAAAGCTCAACCCATCATAGAACTCCATTGTGTACATTAGAGAAAAAAGCTTGGCAAGATACATTAAAGATTTTTGCTAAAGAGATACAAATATTTTGCAAGGGCAAAGGGCGCTGAGGCAGGCTGTACTTACTTCCAAAGAAAAGTAGGCAGTATGACAAAGAAACAGTAATATTTTTTTATCTTCATTTTCACACTTCATCATCTAAGAAAGACTGTCTTTTTCAACCTGTTGAACTGATTTAAGCCACCCCGACTCTAAATTAACTTTTACTTAAAAGTGAGTCTATGACATCCTAATCTAAGAAGTTATCTGTGCTTATGGTTTCAGTCCAGTTCTACAGAAGGCCAGTACTGCTATTTATAAATGGGATTTTACTGTTCTATAAAGTTCTTATACAAATCTCATGGGTGAAAGAGAAGGAATAGTTGAGTAAGAAGACGAACGATTGAAGCAACTGCTTTATAGCACAATATGAAACTTGACACTGTTTTCTGCTGCCAGTATGATTCCCAAGTGAGATGGATAAATTGTGGTCAAGACCTGGACAGGTTAACTAGTGGTCATCAGTGCTGGTGGTACCTTTATATACAAAAAAAAAAAAAAAAGGATACTATTGGACAAGGCATTTGAAATTTAATACCAGACATGAAACAAGACATCTGTTGGACTCTCATTTGTTTCTCTTTGAATGGGCTTTAATTGAAAGCTCAGTGAAAAATGCAGGTTACATTCTTAGTGTTATCAATAGTTTGTAACAGCAACAACATCAGAACAGTGATGCTTCTAATATTTATACACTTTCTAATTGGAGATGTCTAGGAGCAATACATTATCAGATATATATATATACACACAATTTCAAGCAATTAAAAGTAAATAATAAACCCCTCCTCCCAAAACCCTGAAATAATATATTTCCTTACACTAATAATGTCTTTTTCACATATACTTGACAAAGAGTCTTTTTAAGTTACTTATCTTAAGAGTAATCTGTTAATGGAGATCCTGGACCAGCCCCATTAAAAGTTCAGTTTTAAGTTTATACAGCTTGTGAGCCACATAACCAGTGTGGCTTTACATTGTAAACAAATCCCAAATGTCTACAATGATTGGAATTAGTTTTGTGTAAAGGAGATCTATGTATCTCATGATAGAATAAATTTAAAGCAATACATTAAAAAGAGAGAGAGAAAGGGAGAGAGTTAATTGACAAACAAAACAGCTTTGAGAGATCAATTATGTGATCATTTAAAAAACAAGTTAACTTAATGGTAAGATTCTTATTTTCTGCACAGAAAGGCTCTGGTTCATCCAGCTTTAGCTGCTCTAGAAAGACATCCTTTAAAAAAAGTTTAGATTTGTGAAATTTAAAAGCAGAGCTCCCAACTTTAAAAGCCTGCCCTTTGGCAGTAGAGTACAAAGGTTACCAAAAGTATCTCAGGTGACTGTTTCGTCTTGTTTTGTGAGGATAGATGTACTAGCATTTGGAAACCCCAGCGTGTGCACAGATGATGCAAGCATAAAGCTAACCTTTAACAGGGAGGAATCCCCCTACCCACTGCAGGACTTAAAAAGGTACAACAAATTGTACCTAGAAAAGTTCAAGTGAGAATAACACAAAAAAAAAACTGGAGACAGACTTGAAATCTAAGAACAGTTCATAGTAATCTTGAAACTGTGGCAATCTTACTTACTTTTTAACAAAACCACAAACAAAAATCTCTTGAACTTATTGAATAGGAACTTGTGTAACTCCAAATGGAAGACAAGGCTGAGCAGAATCCTACGGTTTAGTTAACTTGTGTCAAATGGGATGCGAAGACAGCTGCAGCTCTGTGACAGAGGTGATCGAAGAAGGCTGACAAAGTTTGCAGTAGCTCATAATGTCCCATCTGGTTTATTCACTTGTTTGAACTGTCTAAAGGGCCAACTGCAGTTTAGTCATGTTCCTCTGGTGCATGTTGTGATGACGAACTAATTCATCAGACCTGGCAAATTTTTTTTGACAGCTGGGCCACCGGCAACTGAAAGGCTTTTCACCTGTTAACAAAACACCCTGTTATTAACTGAGCACTGCTATTTGTTTTCTTTCTGCGGGGTTGTGAGGAGCTGGGCAGAGCCCCTGTCAGGAGGAAAGACACCCTGGGCTGTCCCGGGAGGGTGTGGGAGTGCCCCCAATTCCTGCTCACATCAGCGCTCAGTGCTTTCCTACGTCTCCCTCAGCTGATGTTTAACAACAACCCTTTCAGATGACAGAGAACACTTTGCAGTGGTTCATTCCTGAAGACAGGTCCTTGCTGAACACCATGTTGCCACGTCTATGCTACTCTTAGGTCTCGAATGAACTAGTTTCAAAGTCACTCTGGCATTCGCACAAGCTTCAGTCACACCTCAGGCTGTGGTGCAGACATACTGTTAGTCACTGTGAAAACTGTCAGTGACCATTTAGAGCTTGACCTCCAGTCAAGGAGAGTTTTTGTCAAGCTAATTCAATGAGTTTTGGCTGAAGTCCTTTGAAACTGGTGAGTGTAAGTGAATATGGTAGAAGCAACAAAGTTCAGCACAAAGTCTGCTGAGCCAGACTCAAAGTTTTCCACTACTGCCTAAATAAAGGGGATTCACATCTATGGGAGATGTTAAACATCCAAAATAGTATTTTTCTAACTTTTCCATGAGCAAAATATTCACTACAAATTATACCAAGGAAAGCACATTCAAATTTTGCAAGAAATGCCATCACTTTTTAACAGTTTAATCTGGTCTCTTGATTTTCTACAACATTGAAGTGGAATTTCAGGCTGTGTTTCTGATGCCGCAGGAATGCTGATGGAATGCTTTTATTAGCTCAGAGCAGTGCCCGGTGACTCATACTTCTTTTTTTCATTTTCTTTTCTTTCCCCTCAAAATAAATGCAATATTTTAAAGTAGGTTCAGCTCTGGGGCTGGGCTCTTCAGTGCTGCCTACACACCTGGTACTCTCCAACACACTCAAGACCCTGTAGGGTGGTACAAGCTCACCCAGACATCTCGTCTTCTTATTTGTCTCAGGCAAAAGGGGATCTGAGACTGGCATAAATGTGTATTTCTGTTTGCAAACTCCCATGAAATAGATTTTAGGTAGAAGGGGATCCCTAAAATCTCCTTTATCCACTCATCATACATGCTGGCAAGTGCACCAGCTATCTCACATGAGTGCATAAAACAGTATGGGACAAAATTCATCACGTCAGAGCTACTGTTAAAAATCACAGATTGTATAAACTGGTCTTCTTTCATCCAAGCAGCATTACAAAAACCATCCTGTGAACTGATGGGAGTTATCTACTACTGGCCAGCTTTTCACAGAACTACCAAAGTAAGAGCAGCACAGCTTTGTTGTTTCACAAGCAATCCTGGTTGTCCTCTCACAAGGGGGACTAGCAATCTCTATTAGTTCTGCTGGGCACAAATTACTTTGTAGAGCTTCATGGGACAGGTATCAGAAATCACATTTCCATGTACGCGGATGGATAGAGCTTTCCTTTGACTCATTTTTTCACTTTCTACAGCAAAGATTGCTGTCATGGTAAAATTGCTTGTGGGGAAAAAAAATAACCTGAATTTGTAGCTTAACGAAGTTTGGCAGTTGGCTTAAAATTAGGATGGAATTAGATGGAAGTCACCTGTGCTTTGCTTCATCAAGCTCTAAGAGGGAGCAAGTTACCTTGAGCTCCGTGCTTTGTTGCAAAACTTAGGGGGTACAAGAAAGAAAGAGGGATGAAGCTACAGGGCAAGATGGGTATGAAAAATCCCCACCCACCACTTGTGCTCATTCCCCTCAGGACATGAGTATTTCACAGTCAAAGGAACATGACCCATCCAAAACCACTGACAGTAGCATCCCCACAGCAGGACCCAGGTGGGCTGCACAGAACCTGCTCCAGTGGCAGGCAGTAAACCCACACAAAGGTCTGTGCTCAGGTGGGCCAGCTCCCAGCAACATGGGCTTGGAACACATGGAGCAAGGAGGAACTAAAACAGGGAGATGATGAGTTTCACAAGGAAAAAAAGAGAGCAAATTCTTCATTTTAGCTAATCTGGGGTAAAAAATTACTGGAGTCATGCAAGTCCTCAACTGGCAGATCAGTTAGCAATGAAATGTGATGGGGAATGTGGTTTATCCCAGCTTGCTGCACATGTCAACCACTTGCCATTTTGTCTCTCCCAGAACATTACCTCTTGCTGGTTAAGAAAACATCTTTCTTCATGCAAATGCACAGAGACCCAGGCCCTGCAGCTCAGCAGGAGACTATGGGGAGAACCCAGGAACACAGCCATGCCCTTTACCATTGCAGATTGTAAGTGTAGATATGGCCATTACATGAAGCATTTATTTGGCCAGTGCCACAGAAAATGCCATTGTTCTCAGGTGAATCATTTCCTTTATTAAAATTTCTCTTTTATTTTTGAAAGTCTGAAATATGTGTTTTTATGGTCCGGAAGAGAAAAAAGAATTCTTAGCAGGGAGAAAAAGACTTTCAGGCTCCTTGTCCATCTGTACAGAGACTGAATTTAAAAAGTTAACACCAGTATAGAAAATCTAATAACATGCCAAAGTGCTCAGTAAACAATTACTTGGTAAAAACACCACATACATAGCAGAAGGAACAGAAAATGTCAGTTCATACGAATAATTCTAAAATTTAAAACTAAAATAGAGGTTGCTGAAGTTGCTCCTTAATGGTGTTTACATTTATGTCAGGGCAGAGTAGATTAAAACGGCCTCTTCCCC
>WEIV01018135.1:298304-316510 GCA_013390005.1 Calyptomena viridis
CCCCCCCCCCCCCCAGTATTTATATGAAATACTGTGGTTTCTACAAAAAAAGGTCCTTGAATATTTGAGTAAGCTTTTACTTTAGTGTCTGTCAGTGTGAGTTTGCAAAAGGCACTCCTTTTATCTTCTGGAGAGATTACAGTACAAGCAGCAACAGCAAGAGCTTTGCCGTGCTATCCTGCATTAGGCTCAACTGACACTTAGGAGAAGCATGAGAAGGCATGAATACATTAGATTACAGACCTTTGGCTGAAGCTAGAATTAAAATTTCTATCTTGTGGGTTTTTTTCAGTAAAGGCAGTAGATCAACTTGACATTTGTGGGCTGAGACCATGACGTTTGTTTCATAATAGCTGACAAAATTTATTTTGCCAAGCTGAAATTTCTTTAAACATGAAGGAAGAAAGCATAGTTTCCAAAATCACTTAAATCCTTTTGTGAAAAGTGACTATCATGCTTGGGGAATACAGTCACACTGAAAAATCAGCACACTCTGAAATTATTTCTGTTGCTTTAAATATTTAACTCCTGGTAAAGAGACTTTCTAATCATGTAATTTATAACAACATTGATTTAAAATTAAAAAATAATGAAATATAAATGTGAAGAAAAGTTTACGCACTTGTTTTACCTGTATGAGTCCTGGTATGAGTCTTCAGATGATCAGATCTGGAGAACTTTCTCTGACAGGTTTTACACTGGAAGGGCTTCACACCTAAGAGACACATAAAAAAAAACCCCTATTCTTATATCCAAACACCTTTTTGAAGGGTGAATGAAATCAGATATTTCTGAAATTTCAAAAGCTTGGATTTTTTTTTTTTGTCCTAGTTACTGGAACTGCTCCTCCCAACTCCATGCCTACACATTACAGAAAGTTAGTCATTAATCAGGCTAACATCCCTCTGTAACCTCATCTTCCAATGTCTGGGTCTGAAGCATCTGTTGCTGCAACAACAGCACCATCATAAACAAACACCCACTTACACTGTTGGACTAAGGATGATCTGCAAACTTTAATTTTGGTCCTACGGTTTGGCACTACTGTTAGAGTGTGTGAGCAAATATGACACAAGAAGAATCGAGGTGTGGAACTATATTTTTATATGCTACCAACAGGTTTAACTTACTTCACACTTCTACTTTACACGTGGCACATAGGTCTTGGGCACTGTTTAACACAGGTATGTTCTAGCTTGCAGTTGCTAAATATCTATCATGCCAATAGTGTACTTCAACCATCAGCTTTCAGAGACACTTCCTACATCTGTCAACACTGTTTAATGAGACAGAACATCTTTTGTAGGCAGAAATCCATCTGTGAAGTGGATTTCACTGGAGAACCGTGAGTGAACCAATTGCCAGGCCAATCCCTGAAAAACAGGAGACTCAGATGCAACTTCTTCCTGTGACTCAGTCAGAGCACTCTGAAGCCCTTTCTCATGTCCCACACAGGGCCTCATGGCTCCACTCTGAGCTAGAGGGCTGGAGTCATCACCATCTCCTCTTCTGTGACTTTGAGAAGGGCAGCTGTCTACCCTGTCAGTCAAATCTAGACAACACCTCCAAGAACTCCTGGAACACTGAAACGGGCTGTTTTGTTGGTTTCCAGAAAATGGTATATGTGCAAAAAGGAACATACTGAATGTGGACTGAACTCACAAGGAGTTTTCTCTGCCTGAGAACATTTCACCCATTAAACCCCATTCACTGAGGAAGAGATACAAGTCTAGGATCCAGGCCCAATTCATGTCTAAAGATGAATTCTAGTTAGTAGAGGCCTTGTCAACAAACCTGTGTGTCGTCTTTGGTGCCGTTTGAGTTGGTCTGAACGAGAAAATCTTCGTTCACAGTCCTTAAAATCACACTGATAAGGTTTTTCACCTGTAAGGGAAAACAGTTTGTCAGAAAATGTGGCTAAATGAGGGAACGCATCAACTGGAACCAGAAGAAGAAACAGGATACTCTGAAAGACTTCTCTCTGGTCTAAAGCAATCTAGGGGTACACCAGGACTCATTTGCTATAAAACCATACAACTCTGCTGGAAAAGCCGGTGTAATTCTACTGCATTGACACTGATAATGAATTTGCTCATTCTAAGAAAATAGTCTATTAGGTTAAAGCTACAAAAAATTTCAGGTTGCGTGATTTTTTATTTTTTCTGCTGGAAAAGAACAGGGATCTCTTGGTTTATATTTCTCTAAAAACCACAGTAAACCCTTGCCACCTGTTTCAGCAATACATAATTTGTACAAAGGAACAACTTGCAGTTTGTTCTAAACTGGATTTAAAGCAAAAACTAAACAAATCACATCCATGTAGGTGGCAATTTTAACCATACTAAATTAATTAAGGAAATTGAGCAAAATTCAAGCACAGAAAAATACATATTTTTCCCCAAAACACAAATTAGGTTTCTTCCATAAAGTACCATTAAGCAGAATTTCTCATATAGCTGCACAGCTCCCACAGGCAAGGCTATGAAATATTGCAAAGCCTCATGTAAATATAAACTCTTCCCCTCCTCCCATCCAGTTCAGCAGAGATCCTCAGGGTGGGTTTTCTCCGGGACAAAAAGTGAGATTCTGAACTTTTAGAAAATGAAATCCCTACAAGCTAGTGTCAAACGAACATGGTTTTCAATGCAAAGGACTTCACCAACCACATAAACATGCAAAAGGAAATGAAGCAGCCAAGGAGTTTGAGGAAAGAGGGAAGCACTGCCAGCATGTAGCAGAGCACAGAGGTGGTGAAATTTGGCCAGCACAAACCAAAACAATTCTTCTGCTCTTCCAGGAGGAGCTGTATGATCTTTCAGATCTGATGCACATCTAGACTAAGATCCCTTTGCACAACACTGGAATCCTGCCAAAGCCTCAGATATAATTACATTTATACTGACATAAACTCTGGTTACAGTGGTACAGCACAGAGGCCTCAGCACGAGCAGTAGTGAAACATCTCTCACTGCAAATCTGGGAGGATCCCAAGCTTTATCTGGAAGGTACACACAAGTGCAGCTGGGATCTGCTTTGTCTACTGTGGGAAGCTGAGATGTAAACTAAAAGTCCAGTAGGAAGGACCTACAGGAAAACATCAGCTGAAGTGGGTTTAATTTCTCTCTGTATGATTTTAAACACATATCACATATCCCTTAGATAAATTGCAAGTGTCTGCATTTCTGATTCTACCATGATGGAGAAATGTATTTGGTTGCACTGGTATTCTGAGATACCAAAGCAAACCAGTATAGTTTAAAGCCTTCTGATCCCAGTGACATGGAATAAGCAGCACATTAAGGAGAGCCTTCCAAATTCAAACTGATGCAGCTAAAACCAAAATTTTACACAAGCAAATAAATCTGCAAGAACAAGTGAACTTCCTGTGACAGTCACCCAAAGGAGTTTACTGATTCTCAAATGTAGGTGTGGACAACTTCCATGTCTGCTGTGCTTAATTTATTAGCATAAGAGATTAAAGTTGCCACAGGTGGTTGAAATAGTTCCATACACTTTGACCGCAAGGACTCCCTGGGGGGTGCCTGCCTTTCAGAAACCACTTACTTCCAAGGAATTCAGACCTTTGGCAGATTTAAGAGGGGGAATGTCAGGAGAGCAGAATGCAGTGACAGGATGATTGTCTGCTAATTGCAATATAAACGCAAAAGATGGTTAAGGAGGTATTTGAATAAAACACCATAGTGGGTCTGATGGCATGCATATGAAAGTATTTCTTTAAATACCTTGGAAAATAATCTTGATTAAATTAAAGACAAATTTAACCAATGCATCTATTAAAGGAATCAATCCAAAATGTTTACATAGGGATGTGATGACACTGTGTAGAAAACAAAAAGCAAATAAACAAGAAGAGGCACAATATTTGGGCAGAAATCCTAGTTTCCCTTTCCTTCTACATCTTCCATGTCAGCTAGTGGCAAGCAAAATGCCTGCCAAAGCTGACTGTCACATATCTGTTAGCTCCCATACATTTCATCAGAACAGGATGACAGGAATGTCCTAGATTAGAAAAAGTCTGTTAGCACCTCATTAAATTCCTATACCAAGAGGGGTTAGAGCAGCATTGTTTCCCCAGGTCTATTAAAGCCTCTTCAGTAAAAGGCTAAAGTCTCTTTACATATGAAAATATCCCAGAATGCTGTCACCTTCCTATGTGACCACATACAATTTCAAAACAAAACAAGAGATGCAGATGAAGCTCCACCAGCCCTTCCCCTTGGGATTTAAAGGCTTCCATGATTACTTACGTGACTGAAAGAAGGCATGTGAAAGAAAGGCTAAGATTGGGGCATAATGGAATAGCAAAGATGAGAGAGGATAGAGGGAATGGCAAATCTTTAACATTTAGCAAAATACTTAGAAAAAAACAAAGCTCAACAATTGCAGAACAAGTTTGAATCAACCTTTGCACATATCACAATAAATGCTTCTAATAAGATATACCAGTTTTCTCAAAGACAGTTAATGCATGTTTTCTCTGGAGAAAATTCATTTTCTCAGATGCATGGGAAAACAGAAAATCCTACTGCTGTAGCAGTTGCACAAAATATTCATAGTCATTACATTCCATTAAATAGCTCTGCAAGAGCAAAAGCCCATCACTAAAAAGAAAACAAGAGGAGAGGAGGCTGATTTTGAAACCAGAGGCTGACTGCAAGTGTGAGTGAGTCTGAAGGCTGCTCTATACTCCTTCCATCAACTTAAGCCCCTTCTCTTAAATAAGCATACCCACTTAATCAAACAAGCACAACCTCCTGGTCACAACTTTCCCTTGCTAATATAACATTTTTCTATTCAATATAATTTGCTTTAGCAAACTTAGATAAAATCAGGCACAATCACATCAATTTATCAATCTATCATCTCTGTGTATAGAGGCCACAGCTCTGTCTTTTCAAGGTGTTGTAATGATGAGCTGCACTAATGACTATAAAGCACTTACTGGCAGTGCTTGGCACATGGCATAGTTAAAGGATATTTGCTTTTGTCAAAGCAGAGGAATCTTCGTTAGATGATTAACATAAAATTCATTATTAGATTTCACTACTTACACCTCCCAGAGTCTCAGAAATTCATCACTGAGACCAGAGTCCCCTGCCACAAAAAGGACAACCTTCCTGATCTACAGATTCTCATACTTCATTGTAGAGGCTCATACCTACAGTTGTGAGGATATTTAGGCTAAAGAATATCCCTGGCAAACAGGCAGAGGATATTTTCTCTGCAAACATGTTCAGCTTTCTGTTAGGATAAATCCAGTTTTTCCAACGTGTGGCACTGAACCCAAAGGGTCTCTGGCAAAAATGCTGATGTTTTCACCATAAGTGAAATTTATGGAGGTTTAGACATCGAGTTGTTTCTGCAAGGAAGGGTCTGAAGTCTGCCACAGAATGACAACTCACATTATTCCCTGTACTGTTGAAAAATTAGATGTGTTTTTGCATTTCCTTTCAGAAGCCTATCTGCTGCAGCAAAATACACCAAGATAAGAAAAAGTTTTTTGGCTGTACATTTCAATAAAGGCATTGTTAGGAATGGATAAAGAGTCTTGGAAGGTACAAAATGTTAACATATTTTCAACTAAGGCCATTTGAAACATTGGTAAAAACTGATTAGAGAATCCAACTTCGTGTTTCAGGGCCTTGTTTGGTTTGGCACTACTGCAACTGGTGAAGAATGGAAGATCTGATGAGGCAGTCCTTTGTATGTATCTATTATAGAAAGAAAAAAAGATAATCTAGAGCCAACATTATTCTGCAAAGATACTATCTGTTGGTTTAATATTAGATATATGTAACAGCTTGTTTTCAAATCATGTGTTCATAATTTAGACAATTGACCTACCACTACACTTAGATAGTGTAAGGTAGAAGAGCTTCAAACTCATGAATGAATCCAGAACCACCTTACAGGAGTAAAATTTAGTGTTGACTAGGGAGAGGTACAACAAACACGACCAAATTGTCCTCCACTTTGGATGACATCTGACAACTCTCCTGACTTTAGACTGGCTTGTCAGGATTCCTCCCCATCCCCAAGAAGAGGAAGAGACAAGTTCTTTTACTTATTAAGGATATTAGATGTTTGCCAACTGCTTTCTAATATGCTAATTCCATCAAGCCCAGTTTCTGTACCTAGCAGAGAACTAGAATTGAGGTTTGGAGTTTGTTGGGTTACAAATAAAAAGATGATCAAAAAGTCTAAGAGATATAATTATCAACATAATCCAACAGCCTCACTGGAGTCCTGCTGGCCCCTTAAGATGCCCCCTAACATACAAAAACAGCAGATGGAGAAAAGAAAGAAGGTGCAGAGAAGTGTGAATTGTAGCCACCATAACTGTTATCAACAAGACACAATCTTCAGTGATGATTGATCTGCCCTCGGAGAAAACTGGTTTCCAAATTTTGCTTTTGACATTCAGGAGACACAGATCAGGGTTACACAAAGACAGGAAGTTACAAAGGAGACTGGAAATGGATTTGCATCACAACAGTTAGTTCAGCTGCCCAGGACTCCTGAAGAGCACAGAACTGGAAAAGACCATTATGGTCCACACCATCCACACACCAAACAGCCAAGAAAATATGCTAACTCAGAAATGTTGGTAGACCACCCACTCCAGATGCTCCCATCCAGTATAGTTCACCAAGCACTCCCAAAAATCAGGGCTAACACAGTAGGAGACAGGAAATTAAGAGCATCACATTTTAAGCCTCTACAGCAGCTGGGAATTTGGTAAGTAAAATTTCCAGATCATAATAATAGGAAACGTATAGTACCCAAACAAAACTCTGCCAGATGATAAAGGGGAGAACTCCCTTCTGATCCTAAATCTGAATGCATCAGACAGGCAAGTTACCCAAGCAATTTTCATACTAGCAATGCACCACCCCTTGCTTCCTCTCTTTAGCTATAACTAACCTCAAAACCTTACATGACAATGTCTGTATCAGCAAATACAACCTGTGGAAAACAAGCCTCTTACGGAAAGTAATTTGCGAAGATTTGAGAAATAAATAAGTTTTGCTGTCAATATATCAAAAGGGGTGGGCAGAAAGGTCTGGGCCCACCTGTAAAGAACAGATATTTGAGGGGGAAAAATGTTTTTCCTCTGCCCTCTTCTACTAAAGCATAAACCAAAAGAGGGGTTTGTATGATGTCAAAAACAATGGAAGAAGCCTCTCTAGGGGTGTTAGACAGCCATAGGACTATCCTCTATGGCTCTGGGGGCTTTTTTGACTCTACAAGCCTAGATTATGTGTGGTATAATTCTGAAAACCTTCTCCAGCTAAGGAAAAAAAATATATAAGATTAAGTCCTTGTGATTCATCCAAAAATAACACTGTGAAAGCCAAGCAACTAAATGGAATAAAATACAGGACCAGAACAAACAAATAATGACTGTTAAACACAGAGTAAATCAATTTAGGAATGAAAGAAATAGTGATTATGAGAAAAATCCAGAGCTGTTTAGGCATACTGCAGAAAAATACTGAATAGACTCCAAAAGATCTCTAAATTTTCTTGTTTCCAATTTATTTACAGGAAACAGAATAGCATGTCTGTAGACCTCCACCTCTAAAATGAAATTCCACTTGCAATCTAAATTATCTTGAATTTTTAATCTGAGCACCACTGAAGATGGCTATCTGAATATTTTGTCACTTGCCCATTCAGAAATTACAAGTCCTTTGTGTTCATTTCTCACCTATAAGTATTTTATGCAATTAACTATGTGATCTCCAAAAGGAAAAGTTTGCAACTATCTTCTATGACACGTTAGACAATCTGCTAGGTCACCACAGCATGGACTGCCTTCCTGTTCTCTCTCTCATCCCTTTGATCTTCCATCATATCAATGGCTAGCTGAAAATCCAAAATCATGGATTTTATCCCCAGATTTCTAGATTAGCACAGAAAGAACTGTCTAAGGAAAAATACGATAGGCAATCAAAACAAAAACGCATAGGGAGCATATGTAAAGATATATCATAATTTTACATGTCCAATAGTATAAATCTCCCAATAGAGGAAATAACTCTGTTTACTCTTTGGCAAGGTACAGCAAAGTATTTGACTTCCACATTTTGAGATGTAACTTTTATTGCCTGAACTCAGAGACAATCCAGACCTAAGCCTAGAGATGACTGGCTTCAGGCTCAATTCTTCATGGAAAGATCCCATAGCAGGGAACCTATTTGCCAATCCCTGCCTCCACCCCCAACCAGAAAAGGCTTACACAGGAGAGCAAGAAGATGCTAAACCTATGTCTAGATTCCTGTTGAAACTTCTTGTCATGGTTTGACTCTGGCTAAAAGCCGAGAGCCCACACATAGATCTAAAATCTCAGAGAAGGGAAAAAAAAAACCTCCGACTTTTGTGATAAGGATTACAAGCAACTGTTTATTAACTACTTCACACAAGNTAAAATTTGAACAAGATTCAGTGCTCCCAAATGAAAGAGGAAAGAAGGGGGAAAAAAATTATAAGGGAAAACAACTCGCAACCCTGTAACAATAAGGAAAGGAGGGAGATGATCTACTTGCTGTCAGTGCTGTTTTGTGTTTTTCTTCACTGGACTCAGAGTCTTCTGCATCCAAAAGAGGGATTGCCCAGATGACAGAGGACATACTCATCTGACAGTTCTCGCGGTCCCTGACCTGGCAGCTCATTTCTTGCCCCTTGTGCTATTTTAACCCCCCCACACACACACTTTGCCATGCTGTGCTGTGCCATGATTTACACCTACCAGTGTGCTTTCTGCTGTGCATCTGCAAGTGGGACAACTTGAAGTATCTCTTGTTACAGCCAGGGTAGGCACACATGAAGGGACGCTTTTCGTTCGTCTCACTTGCCGACCGGACAATAGTTGGAGCGACTCCTGGCACTCGTCGGACATCCTACAATGACAGAGACCTGCTAATGCAACGTGTGCTTTTTCCTGCTTTTAGCATATTCAAAGACAACCAATGAGAGGCAACTCCCCAGGACAAAGAGATACTTAGATAGATCACTCTGTAAACAGGTAATTTTACTTTATTCTACATTAACGATCTGAAACCTTAATATACCTTGATCTGTTGTTTGCAGAGTATTAAAATTATTCGAGGGTGAAATACAGTGAACTCTGCTTAGTGAATTCTCTGACCAATATTTATATGTAAGATTAAATGTCCCACACTCTGACTTCATGTATAACCACACAATCTTGGCAGAACTCTTACTGGCATATGAAATAGTTTTAAACTTATACCAGCATGAGAGATAAGAGCATGAGCCAGAGTATTATTATCCTCTTTGTTTTGAACACTCATATGAAGTTAAAGGACAAGGAAATTAATGTCTTGGATTAATACAACCTGATTAAAAACAAAACAAAACAAAACAAAAACAACTGTCTAGGTGGAGCTGGCAAATAGTTCAGCCTTAATGCATTTTGGCCACTGTCACAATGTTCCATCAAAGATGATCTCCTCCTTCTGGGATAAGTAACAATGTCAACCACTTACTTTTATTCACTTAACAAAAGCTAGCTCAGGAGCCCATTTCTGAACGCTTGCCACTGAATAGTATCTTGCTAAACTATACAGAAAAGGAAAAGGAGAAAAGATATCTAAAAACACTGATGTATGTTGACAACACTGAGCAACATGGAAGAGGCAGATACTCTGTAATGACTTTGCCATCAGTTTTAAGGATGTATATTTTACAGTGGTATTTATTGATGATATGACTGTGTCAGAAAGGGAGGAAATGAACTCCCATGAATGGTGAGTTCCTTCCAAATATTCACTAATTACTTAGTCATTAGGAAACAGTCACATATTATACTTTATTTTAAGGGAATACATTTGAATTAGTTAAGTTTCAGAAATACAGAAAAGAAAAACGTCCTCTAACAGTTTCACATATATAGTTATCAGATGTAGTCCATTGTAACCACACAGGGTTCCTATGGCCAGAGTGATTGGAGCCAGCATTTGGAAAATGGATCATATGTTTTGGACCATCCTGAGAAGGATGTAAGAAATATTGCCTTGCAGACATACTTTAGAAGGAAAAATAAGTAATTTTAGATGACTTTGTCAGAAAGAAATCTTAAGTTATAGTTCAGTGGCTTCAGTGAATTCAGGACACTTACATCAAGCATTTCTTGATAACAGAGGGAAACCACAAATTAGGGATGGGTTTATAAATACCAGTGAAATAGTAAATTAACACTATAAACAGGCAGCAGTTTTCCTTCCCAGTGGAGAATGCCCTACTATACTCACTTGTATGCCTCTAAAAACTCCATGGGTGTGTATTCTGTATTGGGCCCCACAGCTGTATAACATGGGAGCACTGTGGTTCTCATTTTCATATCCTGCTGTATGGCTGTAAATAAAGAGGGGAATAATGGAAAAATTAAATATTTTTCAGTACTCAGCTCCATGTGAGAGGCTTCATATCTTAAATCAGTGATAACATACGCAGAGTTCTCTTTTATAGCCTTGATACCAAAGTTCAGATGAAATTCATCAAAGAAAACCTGCTCTGCCTTCAGATGGATCTGCCCCCTGTGGCACAATCCACTGACTCCATACATACATCTATTAGGATCCATTAAGACAGTCCAGTCAAAAAAAACAAAAATAAAGAAATTGTCATGGTTTGAACTCTGATGTATTTCTACGAAGATTTTAGGTAAGAGGGTAAAATTCACATAGCAGCATAACAGTGTCATGTGCACACGTACACATTATTTATCAGTTAAATGTGGGGTTGGCTATTGCTAATATCTTTTGGAATGAGCAAAATGCCTCAAGTTTCACATTAAGCGCAGTGAATTTTTGTCAGCACCTCATGACTCAGATATTACCAGATACTACCAAGAAAGTGATGACATTTATAAGAATAGCAGTCATGTACTCATAAACAGAGATTACAAATCAGTGTCTAAACTATTTATTCCACATATCAGCTTGCAGGATGCACTACAAATTAACCCTTTATAAAAAGAAAATAAAAAAAAACAAAACCAGACCATCACTACTAGGTATAAATTTTAAAAATTCCTCATCCAAACATTAATTTTAAATATTTGTAACTTTTGCTGTGTTTTGGGTGTGTCACAGCCATACGCTTTGTCTAATTATGTTCTTCAAAGTCCTATGTTCTCCTGCACAGCAATGTTGGAACATTGCTGTGCTTCCTGTTTGCAGCCTTCTTCATGTCAAAACTACGTAAGTACATTTTAGGTTTTATTTTTGAAAGAGGATGTTACAGTCTTGTGTACATTCTCACATGTAGAAATATACCTTGGCAATGCAACTGCACATGTTTTACATGACACTAGAAATCAGAAAGCCCAGAACAAAACCCAAGGGCACACAGCCAGGGACAGAGATGGATACATAGGATGTTATCCCAGTCTTTGCCAAATGCTTGCAATAGCAATTTGAAGGGGTCCCTGAGGCCCAGACTCATTTCACTGGTCTTTCCTTTCTCCTCACTCAAAGCTCACGTGCAGAGTAGAATCACAAGGAAGTTTTAAACCTCTTAAGTGGTTTTCAGAACAGGCAGTGGCACTGGAATATGGGGCATGTCTAAAGGGCCTGTGAGCCTTGCTGAAGAGGAGGGGAGCAGTGTTTGTGAGCAGCTCTCAGTGCAGTGGGTGGGTTGCACCCCTCAGCATTTCATCCCCAGAGCGACTTGCAGGTGGCCACCTGGCAGAGGAGTTCCCTGACATCAATTCCTTTGCTGCTTTACAGTACCAGCTTCAAATCCTGGCTCCATCTGACTATTCAAAAAAAAGGCTACATCTTTTGGGAAGGTATGCTCTGTTTATCTCAATTTTAAGTAGCAAGCAAGGGATCAGATTAAATAAGTTATAGAATGCTGGCAAGAAAGCATCTCTGATCTGTAGTATTATCCATAATAAGAGATAAAGAAGATATCATTATCTGATTTAAATGGATTAAATTCTTCTATAGATACGCACCAAGTCCAGATAAACAGGGTCTCCTCTCTGCCCAGGCCCAAATGTGGCTTTTTGCTCCATAATATGAATTACAAATTACCATTTGCTATTACCATTTGATCCATTCAGGTTTTCCTGAATCAGCATCAAATTTTCCTCTCGATTTAAAGGCATCAAGTCTGTACATGTTGTAAAAAAAAGAAAAAGGGGAGGAGGTGTATTGAAATTATCCAGCCCATGGTGATACCCATGTTGATCACAAATTACACAGTGAATTTTAAAACAAATGTCACAAGAACTATCATGGATAAGGAGGAATTTATGCAGCAGAAGCTATTGCTGATCTGTAGCACAGCAGTAAATCAAGGGTAAATATAAACTTCGGCATTGGTCACCCTGAGTTACCATGTAACTTCCCATTCACACCTGCTCTAACAACTTAAACACTACAACAGACACAAAGTCAGATAAGAATTTCCAGGACTGAAACTTTAGAAGGAGAAGCAGTAAAGCTTACACCATAAAACACAGCCTCACTTTCCTTCCAAATTCTCATGGTTTTCATCTTCCAGTGACAATCCTTTTTGTAAAGACCAAGTAGTTCTGAAATAATTCCTCCCAGGAATAAGAAGCAGAACAAAGACCCTGTCTGTGCCCTAAGGAATGGCTCTATGAATGACAGGTATGCTCAAATGATCTCCATCTCAATGTTTATTGCATAGTTGGGAAGCCTTCCTCAACATTCAGCCTTTTACATATTTCCTCCCGTTATTTCTAGTTATACTTCACTAAAACTGGACACACAGCTGCAAAGCCATGAAGATAAAAACCTGTTTTGTGGGCTCCTTGACCCACAATATACTAAGTCCTTAACCAGCTCCCTAGGAGAGACACTTTAATAATCAGGAGCCCTAGTTCCCATTTTACATTGGGCACATTTCCATCAGCTTTGGCTGGTACTCAGCGTGGCCATATGGATGCTGACAGCAAAATGGATCACAAGAGATTTCTTGGTTAAAATACTATTTATTCATTATGAAGCACTATGAAATAATCTGACCTTCAGGGAGAGAGAAATTAACAGGTGGATAATCTTTCCAGCCAGTGGGAAAGTGGAACACTGAAGGAGGAGTTTTTACAAACCATTCCTACACTGCTGCTCTCTTGAACTTCATCCTTCACCCTGCATTGATAGTAACCTCATTATGAAATACAATTTTTTTTCCTCCAGCCCCTTCACTCCATGATGTATGTCACAAAATGTGTCCCACATTTGGCACAGTTGGCTTGTTTCATATGGCTGCAATTTATATACTATAATAAAAGCAGTGATAGAAGAACCAATACAAATCTAAACACATTATTGAACTCAAACACTCACTTTATTGCATGCAAGAGATGATGAGCAGATGCAATGCCATGGCCACCTACATGAGCAATATAAGTAACTGATGAATTAACCAAAGGCCCAGAGTTAGTGTTAGAAGAGTAGACTGATCCCTTCACAGGTTCTAAAAGGACTCAAAACTAAGCAAGGCCAGGTACAGCCAAACTGGCCTGCCATGACACAACACAAATTTTTGTTCAAGCAAGGACTGGAGGATTTGGCCTCACAGGCCAATTCTGCCTTTACTTGTAAATATACAACTCCCTTTAACTTCAATGGGAACTGCACAAAGGCAGAACTGGACTATAAATATTTAGAGTTCAGGTTAGTTGGTGAAAAAAAGACTCAGTATATTTTATTCTCTGGGTCTAGACAGCCAGAAACAGACCTGGAAACATAGCCATAAAATGTAATTCTAGATAACTGGGAAACAAAGGCTGATGCTTACACAACATGGAATGCTAAGGAAGCTCTCTGTGTCGTAGGGTATTTAAAGGGCTTGCATTTACCATTAGCACAGCAAATCCTTAACACTCTGAGAGTTGCTCTTTTAAAATGATTAATCTCAAAGTTGTACAGATTGTACAAAGATTAATAAAAATGAAGGTTTTACAGATGAGAATGTGTGATGAAAAACAGAGCGGCTTTAGAGAGTTGTATCAATCTAAGTGGTTATAAAAAAAAAACCCTCATAAAAGATGACATTCTAATCTGAATATTTAAAAAAATAATCAAGCTGCAATTTCTCTCTCACACCATTTTTACTTTGTTAAACTGAAATTGCCTGTCTAATGTATAAAGCAGTTACAACTTAATCTGAAGAGTTAAGCTTTTCATTATTACTTCATAAACCAAAAAAGGGAAGCTTTAGGGCACACTGAGGAGAGTTAGAAAATTTCAGATGAAATGTGAATACACATTGATTCATGAGATTCAGACTTGGAAGAATAAAAAAAAAGCCAGAAAGCAAGATTACATAAAACAGGCACCACATTAAGCCTCAATTTAATTGTGTTTCAATGCAGGAACAGGAATTTTAGGGTTTAGAAACAGAGCCAAAAATGAGGCAAAGTGAGGGTGTGGGCTAGTCCTGTTGATAACAGAACATAAAGGAAGAGAAGTAGAGTTAATTCCCTCTGCTAAAATATTTACCATCCTAGCACCCTGGGAAAAATATGTATGGAGACAGCAGAAAGATTCTGATTAGTTATATAGAAGATCCTGTTTCTGCCTGGTTTTTGTCTAATACTATTATAGAGGGTGGAGTATAAAGCATTTTTATCTGTACTTTCCAAGGCAAAGGAATACTAAAAAAACTTGATTTCACAGATTAGAGCCCTTCTGCCATCTGCAATGGGAGAACCAGCTGGCTGATGAAAGGAAGGTTTTGGATTTTCAGGGGACCCTAGTATTTCTGACTTCAGTAGTTTTTCTTTGGTTTGGGTTTTTCACCTTTGACTGAGTGGAATCAGGATTTTACCAAACAGTTCCTTTCAAAATGAGACCCTCAGCTATCAGTGGGAAAGGATAAATTCTGTATTAGAGACAGTAGGTTATTGCCCATTTCCAGTTCATCTTGATTGCAGAAATGAACCCAAGTTCTGTACCTCCAAACTTTACTAATAATACCAGCAAAGCTAAATTCAATCCTAAACAAAATAATTTTTTATTGTCTTCTTTTAGATGCAGTTTTAATAGTGTTCTACAGAGATCAGACCTAATATTCCTTCCCAAAGCCTGAGAAAACAGCAATAAATACCAATTTCCATGGAACATGCTGTATGTTTAACACCCAAGTAAAACCAAAATGGGAAAATGAAAATTTTGTCTGGTTATATACTTGATTTCAGATCACTGTTGGAAATATGGATCAAAACTTTTTATTGAGCAGATGAAAAGACAATTATGTTAATTCTTGCTGTCATGAATATAGCTACACTTTTTTTCTACCATGTCATATCATTTCCTGCTTGGTATCAGTTATTTCCATGTCACTTTTATATATAAAACTCATCAAAACATCAAAGAATGTTTTATAGTCATTAGGTTTATGTCTACAACCACTATGAAAGGAAGCAGTGTTTTTCATATCGGACAAATAAAAAAGAAACACAAAAATATTATGGATAGAAACTGATGGGAAAGGCATTCACTAATGTGGGACATGCGTTTCAAGACATCTGGGACCTGAGTTCTCAAGGTAATAAGCAAATGACCCACTGGCTTTCCTGCAGCACTATAAATCTGATCTCAGCTGTTCCAAACAAAATACCACAAAATGAGGAACAAATTATCAGCAAACAGCCTGAGGAGATAAAATCCAGTCCCACAGTGATGTTCTCTGTCTTAACAACGAAGCTTTCCTTTCAGATTCTTGAAGCTGCCAGCTTGTGTGACAACTCACAGACAACAAGCCCACCCTCCCTCCTGTTTACCCAAAGTTCAGAAGGTGACAGAGAGGTCCGTGGACAAACAAGCAACACAATCAAAACACTAGCTCACAAGGCACTTTTCTTCCCTCACATGAGTCATTAGAATATCTTGTGCTCGATCAGAGCTCAATCAAGCTGGCATTCAGAACATAAGTGAAGATAAAAAACCTAGATTCAAGTCACTTGGACTGTATGGTAGAGGTAGTGGGTTGTCTTCTTCTCCAAGGACAACTCCTGGTGAAGAGAAGCTCATCTCGGGCCAGCAGACATCCTTTTGGTTTGCCAGCAAGGAGAAGCATCTAGAACTCATAACTGCAGCCTTTTCTATCTGCTTCCCCATTTACACCTCTCTCCCCTTCCCCTGCCGGTTTATCATGTCACTGTACTCTGCCAGAAGGCAACATCTCACTTCACCTTAGATGTCTCCCTTCACCACCCAGAAATGTCTGGCCAGGAACTCTATTCCATACCTTGTACTACCCACCTCTGCTTGTCCCTCAGGCTATGCCTTTTGCAGATTCCTAAGGCTTACACACACCTAAAGCACTCAAAGACTAAACTCCACCAAGACAAAGAAACTTGTTGCTCTCAGTTCCAATATCCAATATTAAAATACTCATGGAGGAAAAAAAATTCAGGAAAAATAGTCTTCTATGGCCTTAAAGTCATAGGCTGAAGCAGGCTCTGAGCAGATAAAATCATTCAATCTTTTAGACACACAAAGAAGACTGTTCATAAGGAATGATTTTCACAATGACTGAAAAGGACACAAATCTGGCCACCTGACAGTACTCCTTGGCCAATTTCAAGCTTTTGATCTGGAGTGAGGAGATTCTGGAGCTGATCACTCAAATATTGGCAAGAATGTAAAGAGCTAAAACCAGCACACTCTCAGATAAACTGCTAGATAACTTCAGCATAGAAACTGCTAACTAACTATCTGAAATGCACAGCAACAGCTTCATTTCAGTGTGTTAGACTTCTGCTGAACATGAACCCAGAAAGCAAGCTACTGATCTGGTCTGCTGTCAAGTATAAAGTGTATGACCCATAAGTTTTATACAACTGTAGAGTTCTCTAACTCTGCAGAACTTACTGGCAATGTTTACTCCCTTCTTATAATGTGCAAAAGTCTTATTGAAGCCAGCAAGAAGTGCTGGGGAGAACTGAAGGCAAGGAGCTAAACAGGGACTGTCATCATTGGACAGAATCTAGAAGCTCCATATTTCAACAGAAAGATTGATTCCAAAATTCTTAAATTACAACTACAAGATTGAGAAAAGCATCTGAAATACTAAACGCCTGGGAATCACTTATGAACAGTTCATATATTTTAAAGATGTAAATCTTGGGAAGAATACCTTATGTTCATGGCAACTGAGATTGGAGGTACTGTGTATTGTAACTCTCAGCCAGAAAAGACAGATAACTATTTTGGCTCATATTACCAGTGATGAGGCTATGTCTAGCACTGATTTTCCACAGATTCTACAATCTTGGCCTATACCAAAACTTTCAACTTTTTTTTTTACCATAGATCATTCATCTTGATTTTTTTCCCCCTTTTCATGCATCCTAGGTCACATACTTTACACTGCTAACAGTCTGACTCCTGGACAAGTAAGAAGCCATTTATTTTGTTCAGTACTCCTTTAATATTTCTATTGTGACTTTTTTTTTCACTGAGTTCCCCAAAGAATAACCTCTTCCTTGCTTTAATAACTTGGACCTCGGTCAAGGTTGATGTGTTTCTCCATTTTGCAGGATATTTTCTTCAGAAGAGACAAAACAGTGTCTAATATTGAAATGAATGATCTTTAAAGGGTACAGTTTAAAAAGGAAATAAAAAACATTTATAGGAAAAAAAAGTAGGAAATAGCCTTTAAAACTAGTAGATCAGCAGTGAAGACAGAGCACTCCACACAAGTGTAGGATTTTTGGATCTTCTCTAACCACAAGGTTGCTCCTTGAGAGATCTCCTCAGGATCAACTCCAATACAGATGGTTTACTATCTTCTCCCTCTAACCTTCAAACATCATTTGTGAATGAGCTAGGAGACCCATAATGGGTTTTTTCCTTTATCACACTACAACATTGTACACAAAGTTCATCTTGAGCAAAATTTTCGCATTTATGGACAACTACATGAAAGCATAGCTCTTTCATGTATGCAGGCTTTCCTCAGCCTCTCCTTGAGACTAGACACTGAGAACATCCGCCTTCAGTGGGGGAGTTTTCAGAGGCAACAACCTACTCTGAACAGAGCAGGCAACTCTTGGCTAAGATCAGGAGGCGGCTCTTTCGCTCGTGGTGGACGAAACACGGCGAGGATGCTGTTGTGCACCAGCCTCGCGGGTGTCGGTCCTGCCTCACGGCCCCGGTGCGCTGGAGGATCACGGG